>VZTE01001288.1:570349-637284 GCA_013397775.1 Eulacestoma nigropectus | reverse complement strand
AGGTGACAGGGGTTAGGTGGAAGCATATCACCCTTCCAGGGGTCCCAGCGATGTCTCGTTGCTCCCCTTCATCTGCTCTTCTGCTGGTGAGGGTCCGCTGTCGGCGCCGCCACACACCAAAGAGCACAGAGTCCCGTGGATTCATACACGCTTTGGGCAGGTGGGAACGCCCACGTGCCTCCCTTGCAGGGGCCAGCTTGACACACTGTCCCTTGCAACACTGAGGGTCTGTTGCATCATCTCTGGTGCTCCGGTGCAGGGTCTGGGGACCCCTTTGGGGGGGCCTTTGATGGGCCATGTCACCCCCTCTGCTGTGGATCAGCTTCCCCCCCCGGGTGAAGGGTCCCTCAGCTGGGCTCCTCTGCACAGTGGAGGATGGGCGGTCACTGCGCCTCTCACCAGAGGCTTTTCCAGCACACACCCAAAGCCTCTCTCCCCCCGCCCTTTGCTTCAAGGGTCTGTGAGAGGCTGGTAGCTGATAGCCCTGGGGCTGTGGTCCCCACCCTGGAGGTGTTAAGCTTATGCTTTGTGAATGTCCCCAGCCCTTTATCTTATCTTTATCAGCGAGCAGGTCCAGGGCCTCTCAGAGCCCCATTCAGGGTGCTGCAGCTTTTGTAATACAGTTTTAAAAGTCCTTCATGAAAATGTTTAAGTCATAAATATGACAATATTTCAGTCTCTGACACAGATTATTATCTTCTGTGAGCTCAATCCTTTCAGAGGCAGTGCTGCTGTAAAGAAAAGAAAGGGAGAGCCATGTGTTGCTTCTATATGTGCTGATATCAAATCTGCACACTTAGTCTAGTACCTGAGTCAATGTTTTATGACCACTTCAGTTTACAGTTCAGGTACAGATCGTGACAAAATAGCAGAAAGCCAACATATCCCTGGGATGTTCCAAGACAGTAAGCAGACCAGGGGTGGTGGTGCAGTTTACTTTTGTGTCTTATTTTGGTACTTTATCCAGGAAATACAGGCCTGGTGAATACCTTACTGTGAAACGCTGACAGCGGCAAAAAAAAAAAAAAAAAGTCCAGAAGAGCATGGATAGACAGACGCCAGCTCTCTGAAAGGCAGGTTTAACCAGTGCAGGCATGCTCCCTCTGGGACCTCAGCTTAGTAACCATCATCCCCAGATGAGCTAAGCTTAGTGATCATCATCCCCAGATGAGCTAAGCTTAGTGATCATCATCCCCAGATCTGCCCTTGGATCACACACACTCCCGAGCGGTATAAACTTGCCATTATGTGGTTTTGAGTGGCCATTGCCTGCAACAGAAATGAACATAAGATACAAATAGCTGACATTCTTCTTTGTCACTCAGGAAGGTTTTACAGCACCACAGTTTAGATCTGCTCTGCTGGTACACAGTAACTCATGAGCTCTCTGGGCTTTGAGGAGTCTGTGAATCCATCTCTCCTGTGGGAGGATGGAAGAAGTATCCTCCCTAGCAGCTCCATGATGGTGTCACGGGCAAATTTCTGCCTCTCAGGAATGCTTTGGGGCTAATCTGTGAAGTATAAATCATTCCCCTGCTTGGGTAGTCCTTCAGTCACTAGCATCCTGCCTTTTCCAGCTCTAATACTAACAATTTTCTTCAGCAACTTGAAGCGTTTTCTTCACTTCATTTTACCTGGAAATCTTCATCCTGCTACCAAAATCTGCAAATTCTCCTGAACCCGAATTAATCCAATAAGGTTTATTTCAAATGTTTTCTCCCCTGATCTCATGCAACAAATACAGAGCATGACACTTAAGCCTAAACCTGTTATTTAGTTTATTTCAAATTTTTGAATAGCAAAATTTATAAATGGGATTTAAAAAAGAAGCAGTAATTAGCCCCAAAGCTGTGGAGATTCTGATGGCCGAACAGGAAAACTTCACTTGTCAGCAGTTCAGATTCTGTGGCAATTTTCAGAACAAAAAATCCTATGAGCCTCCAGTTCATATTTCTGTTTGGAAACACCCAGTCTAAATAGGCAAAACCAAGGCTTTTAGTTTATGGAAGAGAAAAATGAGAAGCAAGCAAATTAAGGAGGGCACTAGGATGCCAGAAAAAGACAGAAACAGGACTCAAATTGTAATGCAAATCAAATGTCTTAATCAAAAAGCTGTCCTTTCTTTTCATACTGAGCACTTAAACTATTCAAATGCTTTATTGAAAAAAACAAGTTGAGTGTAGAAGAAAAACTACAGATTACGTAGGACTGTTGTCATTGTCCTTTTCACTTAGTAACCATGCTGGTTAATGTTGTTCCTTCAGATGTCACAACTATGTCATACAGCACTGAGTAAAATGTGCCTGCTAAATCTGCCACTGGCTCATAAGGTGCTAATTTTTTTGTAGCCAAAGAAATTTTAATTATTCTAATCTCAGGAGAATGGTCCTGCAGGAAAAAAATTTCTCATTTATCTAAGTATTAAGTTTAAGTGAGGCAAGTCAGAGGGACATAAAATGAAAATTTTAGACCTGAGTAAACTGAATTTGAGATGCAGGTATGAAAAAAAATATTTTGAAAAATGGTCAGCATTTGAAGGAAGCAAGGAGAAGGCGTGTGTGTTACCTGCTGCAGAAGCAAACTTGTTCCAGTTTTCAACCAGGGTGACCAGCCAACTTCCCTTTCAGAAGGCCCTGAGACCGAACTGCTTGCGGACTGCACTGGATGCACAGCTTTCTTAAGCACAGTTAAAGGTTAAACAAAGCACAGAGAGCTCAACAGAAGTGTTTGTATAAAAAGCACTTCACAGAAAACTGGCCTCAAAGTACTGGTGATGTGTCAGGGAGCTTATGTACAAAGAACTCAAATAAAATATGCTTTATAAAAATGTGTAGATATAGGATGTCTCCTCAATCAAGGCTCTCTGAGGGTATTTTTGGACCTCTGAGTCAACAAGCATTTGTCTTCCTCCTTAAAATGTATTGCTTCTCTTTTCCAGCCAGCCTCCTTCTTCATGCCCCTGTATGGGTGTTTTTCCAAATGACCTTCACTCTAAGTCTTTCTGCATTTTAATTACCTTGAGGTGGAGTCCAGAATGTTAATGATACTTTAATACATTAAATCTCTGATTAAGTAAGGTGGACTCTTTCTGCCTCACTCCTGTAATGAGAAAGATTTGTATTCAGCACACTAAGTTTTAATGCCTGACAGCTGAAGCGTAACTTCTTTTCATAGTTTCAGAGATTAATATAGAGTAATTGAAAAAAGATATCAGCATTATAATATAAAGAACTGAAGATCCTGTGCAGTAAATACATCCACAGAGGAAAATAATGTATATTTATGCATAAGTTTACCATTCATTTTATTTTAAATTATCTGATTTTTTTTGTTGTTTTTATCAAACTTGTGTTCAGTGCTTCCTTGGTGCGCATCTTTGAAACCACAGTCACCTTTTTGCTGGTTTAGGGAATTTAAAATGAAGCTGCTTCACTGAAGACTGGTAGCAGTGCTAAATGTGCATTTCCCTTGTCATCATTTTTAATGCTCTACTCAGCTTTATTTAAAGTGAGAGGAAGTTTTACACCCATTACAAATAGAATTGACTGGAAATTATTTCTTAAATCTCTATCCACTCAGCATATCCAATTCTTTCTTGACTGACTAGAAACCCATGATAAAAGTTACTATTGAATATATTTTCTCCTGAGTTTGAGCAGTATTTCCATAATGAGTTTATTGACCCTTAGCATTACAAAATTTTGATTCACTCTAACATCTGATGCCTTTAAAAGAATTCCTGCCTTTACAGTATGTCACTCATGAGCAATGAATGAAAGCATGATGAAAAATGAATTGGAGAAGAAAATTCAAAGTATCTCAAAAAAGTAAATGTCAAAATTTTTTGACCCCAACTTATACACTTTAAATATGTTTTCTTGTGCTTCTGTGTGTATTATGCATTATTGATGAACAAAAGCACTACAACGCTGGAAATAAAATGTAAGTTTCTAAAATACTAAGCTCTAAAAATAAAGATGAAATCTCTCAGAGGTACTAATTTCTGAGACTGAAAAACATAGTGTGGTAGGGGCTGCAAGTACAACTCAGAACTGTTTTTACTTTTCCATGGTATAAGTCAAGGAAAATATTACCAACTGGAAGAACTCTAAAGAAATGGAACAAGGCTTCTTTCAAACAGATTGTTTTATTTGACTGTGAGAACATTTTGAGAAAACAAAATGCATGCACCAGGACCGCTTGGGTACCTTAGTTACATCAAAACAACCATGTAAACTTTTCGTAAAGTGTCTGTTAGAAGATATGCATGCAGTTAGAGCCCAGAACTGCATCAGGGTGTTTGTATGATAGGACCACCACTGCCCAGCACCACACTCAGAGTTCGGTGTAATCAGGTTTTGCCCACGCGACCTTATATTGACTGTAAGCTGTCTTAGGACAGGGAGGGTTTTTTGGTGTTTGTAGTTATGTTGAGAAAGATACAGGACTGATGCGTCTTTAGGTTTCAACAACACAAATGGCTCTTGGCACTGCTTTCAACAATATGGCGTAGCTGAGAAACTACAGATGGGTTACAAGTATTTGTGCTTGTGGTCTTAAGTAAAGGGAACAGGTTGCAAGGTGGGCTACTCAGTAGCATGTAGGGAAGGAGAAGTTCACAGTGAAGTGGTGCTATCCACTGCAGTCTCAACACTGCACCACTTACCTAAAATTATTTGAATACACATACATATTTTGTACATATTGCCCTGTTAGTTTTGCAAATACAAAGAGATTTTGGCTTGAACTAGGCAAGAATAACTGCCTTGGAGAGGTGTACTGAGCTAGAAGAGGTGAAGTAATACTATTTGTTTCCTTTCTTCACCTCTGGATGCCCATCCTGAGAGTCCTTGTGCACATGGAAGTAGTCACTTAATCTTCCACTGAAATATTTGTGTGTTACATCAGTGTTTGCAGGTTGAGGGCTTAATGGACAAGTTCTATGTCTGTTACCAATTTGTCTCAAAAACTGAAAGTGAATGATGATAATTTTGCCTTGAGTCTGTATAGATTGATGCATTTTCACTGTTTGTTTCAAAACAACTTGAATCAAAAATTCTTCTGCAACACATAACAGTCATAAGACATTTTTATGTTGTCAACAATAAATCAAAACAAATCTAACAACCGTGTATTGCTATGGACAGCAGTCAGATTACTAGCTATGTTTGCCAAGTGTGTCCTAGAGCACCCTGCCAACACCACTTCTGCAGGAATGGCAAGCCTGTTACATTCAATAATAATTTGGAATCAGATAAGGAGATAACTACATAAAGGATAGCAAGGAGAGAGAAAGGCAAAAACCAGACATGTTGGGTCTCACAAGCCTCATACTTGATATGAAGGCAGGTGGATGATCACTGCCTGATCACGGTGCAATCAGTAGCAACAGAAAGGTGCCAGTGGATGCTGATCTCAGACCTGCTTGAGGAGCTGTTTCCTGTGTTCCTGGAACATCTTCCGAGAGAGAATAAATTATGGTATTTGCCCAGGAAAGGTAACGTAATGAGAAAAGTTCTTTTGAAATGTTTAGACTCGCTTTGCATGAAGTCTTGGAAACTGGCAGTTTGCCTTCTGGGCTTTTTTGTTTGAATTTGGTTTTATGCACTCTCAGGGAATTGTGTAGTTCTCAGGTTTCTTATAAAAATTTTGCAAGAATAAAATAAGAAATACATTAAGATACCTTTCAGTCAGATTTTAAATACCCACAGACCTATTAAAAACATGTATTGAATTTTTTTTCATATAAAATCAACAAATTTGGCTCCAGAGTAATGTTTTTCATTAGTTTCTCAGAATTTCAATGCTGTTAATAATTTCAAATATAGTTTTAAATGTACATTTGGTTTAATAACAAAGGTAGCCTTTCTTCCTTATCCAGAGCCATGGACTAGGCAGCATCAAAAAGGGTTTTATAGGCCAGAGCTTCAGCTAATGGATCTCAATATTCACTAATGGATTTCAATATTATTTGCCCATATTTTCCTATGTAAACATGTAATTAGAGCTCACAAGATGAGAACAATGATTCCATATTTGCATTTGTTTGTTGCAAATTTTCATTTATAATTTTCTTGTCATTCTGTTTAAGTAGGATTCTATTATGGTGTTTATGAGCACTGTATTCTGCCACCCTGGTATTATAAATTCACATGCCATATTAAAATCACAAACTTTGTAGGGATTTGCCTGATACTGAATGTTACTAATTAAGATGATGTTTCAGAAATCCTGGATTTTAACCTGTGAGACACAGGCATGAGTTCATGATCCTTAAGATGTATTATTAAAAAAAAAAAGACCTCTACAACATCAGTCTAATATTTACTTCCCATAATCAATTGAAAATTACAAAGCATTCTGGATCAGAGACCCAAAGTACCTAGTACCTGCTCTTACTGGGGAATTAGTGCACGTAGGGAATTCCAGCTAACAGAGTTTTAAAGAGCAAAAGAGATTTAAAGAAGTACATGTGCAAGCATATAAACAGTTATGCTTATTGGATGATCTCACACCTGAGAGAGAACAGAGATAACATAAGAAAAAAGATTGGTTTGGGTTTAAGTATATTTACTGAATATTACTTATACCAACCTTAACAGCAGTATACCTTTCAAGTGTCCTGAGAACTTGCCCTGCTTTGCAAGCCTAGTTTTTGTGCAGTGCTTGCTCCTCATGGCTTCTGGGTAAGATAGTTGGGTTCTTTCAGAGCTCTAAAATCAAATCTTCCCCTTGAAACAAATTATTTTGTCCAGAAAAGGCTGACAGAGAAACTAAATTAAACCAGTGCAGGTGCTGGTGGGTTTGTTTGACTGTTCAGAACCTGGTCCACAGCCTTTTGGAAAGATTTACTTCAGCTCTAGGAATGGCTACAAACTCCATCCATGCAAGTGGAAAAGGAAAAGGAAATGGAAAAGGAAAAGGAAAAGGAAAAGGAAAAGGAAAAGGAAAAGGGAGTGGTGATGCCCTAGTCCAAGACTGGTCCCATTACTAGAGGTGAGAAGTTTTTGGTAGATACAGGTACCCATAGAGATTTGCAAGAGGAGAAATATATTAACAAGTGACACCCCTGCACACTTTGAGATACAGGGAGTGTTTAAGCCACTGCAGGTGGACAGAAACAATGAGCATGAAAATCCACTTGTGATATTTTTTGGCTGGCTTATTATACATCTGCTGGTATAGTGCCTAATTTTCACTTCAAATACTGTAATTTCCCTTGTCAGTGCTTCTTTGTATTGTGCATTTCACAGTGTTAAGATAAAATTGCCATCACATACTTCTAAGAGACATTACTGTTGTTGGACCTGAAAGTTCCACAAGCTCTTTTCAGTCAGTCACCACAGCCATTCCCATTGCCCCTTGCGCCATGGTACACTTGCAGGGACAGGAAAAAACAGGAAAGATCAGCCAAACAATCTCTGAGGTACCCTCTACATGTGTACAGTGATTTCTTTCTGTCCATTGCCCTTCCTGGACATAAGTCAGCAGTGAATCTGGTTGAAATATTTTCTTCCCAGTTCTGGAGCAGTGAGTCACTCTTACAGTCAGACTTCAGTTAATCTCGTAAATGAGGCAGCTATCCTTTTTTTTTTTTTTTTAACCCGTCCTTCTGCACAATGCCCATTTCTAGCCAGTGGTGATCTAGAACATCCCATTGTTGCTTTGGAAACTTTCCTTTGCATGCCCTGCTGGTATCCTCGGTCCAACATGGAGAAGATTACACAGAAGTAGATATTTATCAAGAAAGATCTCAGCTGTTTGAGCCACAGCTGTATTGCTCTAGGCATTACACTATGTCAGTCAGGCTTTTACACTGTCCTATGCAACTGAGCTCCACTCTCCAGCTGTTTGCTCCTGGTTTACCACAGCCCTTTCCTGTGGGAGGTGACATGCCACAGGTGTCAACCAAGAAGAGAGGCAGAGAGCTGTACCAAACCACAAGCAAAGCTTCAGTCTTCTGCTGTTGTTATTACTGTTATTGTACAGTTACGACTTCTATCCCTTGATCTGAAATAGCATAGGTGGTTCCACAGTCTTATCAGTTTCTACCTCAAGTGAATGATGGGATAACCATTGACCTCAGATGGGAAACACAACTGAGTGTTTGTACCCAGCCTGCCCCATCCCCCCAGGGTGTCATTTAGCTCAGCATGCAGCCTGGGCACCCTTGGAGGCCTCCAAAACTCTAGTCAGTGTATGAAGGCTTGTCTTTGCCCATCCTGAAGGCTATGGAGATCTTTCTGATGATCTTAGAGCTGCACCAGGGATTCCCTTTCTGTGGCCACTCTGGGTAGTTTGGATAGGTCAATGTAATAATTTGACCTTCTGCCCCGACTGACCTCTTCCTTGGAATGATTTTTTGTATGTCCATTTGTTTACCTCTGTTGTCTAAAAAAAATACCTCTTCAAGTGTAATTTATAACAGAGAAGGTATGTCTTCCAAAACTGCTAGCAAGAAAACAAAGCAGAATGAACTGCTCAAAATAACTGGTCTGTGACCTGGAGTTGTTCTGTTTAACAGTGGTGCACCTTTTGCTGAACAGTAATAACGAGCCACACTGTTGAGTTCAACCAGCGGTCCTTCCAGCCTTATTTGTGTAATGGTCTGTAACAGAAAAAAAGGGCTACATTTTAAGAATGAAACAACATATCCTTGATATAATCTCCCAGCTTCACAGCAGTTCATGATCCTCCTGAAGCACAGGTTCCAAATGCACCTTCATGCTGAGATACTGATGACAGATTTTTTTCTTTCTTCCAACTGAATAATTTTCGAATTCGCTGAAGTTTTTTGCCTGCAAAGTTACCTCTAACATTAAGTTTTCCAGTCTAATGTTTCATGATTTGGGTTAAGTGCTTCTGTTTGTTTGATCGTTTTAGAATTCTTGCTAGTTCTTAAATTATATCATTTTTCTGTTCACCTCCTCTATGCCATTGTGATTTTATAGAGTTCATAATGTCACTGCTGAGCTCTCTCTTTTCTGGGCTTGAAGAGTACATTTTTATTTACAATGTGCTTCATGGGGGCTTATTTGCAAAGGTTTCCTTGAGATGCTAAAACTGAAGTTTTACTTCCTATCCTTATATCAGGAAGGATTTTTACCTTGAGATGATGGTACTATTCCAAAATACAGATTCTAAAGTATCTTGTAACAATAGAATTAAACTATTGCAAGAGTCTGTCACTGAACTCCAATGTGCATATGACAATGCAGGAGAATGAACACTTCAGCTTTTTTAGTATTTGCCTTTGTACTGGAGCAAAAATCCAAATCTATCTATCTATCTATCTATCTATCTATCTATCTATCTATCTATCTCTCAGAAAGGATTGTCTAGATTCGTTGTCAGTTTATGTATATTTAAATATTATAAAAATGCAAAAAGTTTATTCTATATTGCATTTCAATTACAAGATTTTCAGTATTTTTTCTTAAGATTATACATCTGAGTGCTCAAAAACCCTTTGAAAATATGATCAACTAGATGTGTAAAATCAGAAATTATAACCTATTATTATTTACATAGACCTGAATCAATTTTTTTATTGTTTAAAATCTGACAAAAGCCCTTTGTTGCCTTAGAAAAACTCATATCCACATCAGTAAACTGTTGAGGCTGCTATTTTCCCCTGAGTGCATTGCTATGTGTTGTTAATTTTCAGAGAAAGCTGTTGATGGACTCAACATCTGTGAGTATATCATTATGTATGATGTACTCACAAACCTTTGTAATTAAATTCCACTGTTTGGTAGAAATAGGATCAGATTTACCAGATGAGGCAGCAGAACCTTGTAGTCAGAATTCAAGGGTTTAAATAACACAGCACTCTTTTCTAAAAATGTGTCTTGAAAAATAATTTGCTAGTTGTCTCTGCAGAAATTCCCTTAATGCAGATCATTTAGAACTGGTTGAACAGTAAATAAAAAAAGAAATAAATATTTCTAACCAAACATAATATAATTTGCAATTAACATTATTGATTCTCTTCCAAAACCAGTCTGGGGCTTGTTGCATATTCCTGTAGCTATTTAGAATAAAAGTGAATGTGTAGAAGTATTATTTGATTGTGTTGTCTATGCCAGAAATACAAAATAGGAAACATAAGCAAGCAACATTGGAATTCTAACACTAGCATTTCTACAAAGCCTCTGCCTGTTTTCATAAAAGGTTTATGAATTTTGCATGTCCCATTTGCCATATGACCAATGTGAAATGATTTTTGACCCAGTTAAAAACTCACTGAAAACAAATCTGGCTTCAGCAAACCTCTATCCAGACCTTTGCTTAGATATCAAAAGATGGATTAAACCCTAATTTAAGGCAGGCACATTTGAAATATCAGCCTTTCTGCCTGTGTTTCAATGCCCCTTCCTATAAAATGATGAGAATAAATTTAACCATTCCCACAGGATTTTGGGAGGTTTCATCAGGATGTCCTTGTAAAACTGAAAAGCACTGGTCCAACAAACATCTTCATCAGAAGTGTTTATCTTTGCTGCTACTTAGCTCCAAAGAAACGAAATATTGTCTTCCTAGATTGCTTTAACCCTTTCTACTTTCACTGCAGCAAATGGTGTTCATAGAGCAGAAATTACTTAATTAACCTATCACTGGACATGGTCACATTACTACCAAGTGGGTTTTTTAACAAATTCGTAATGGTTGATGATTTTAAGCAAACTTTCAGTGTTTGGATTGGGTTTTTTCATTTAAAAAGAAAAACTCTGAAAATAACCCTATTCATTTTAGTGGGGAACCTTTATCTTGCATACAAATGATGTGCCATGGTCCCAGAGAGAAAACTGCAAGGGAAACTTAAATTGATTATCAGTATGTAGGAAGACTATATCATTTAGGTCTTCTAAAAATTTGGGTTTGGAATGAGCTAGATCAGTTTGCTCATTCTGCTTCTAGCTTGAGATTTCTTCTCTGTGATTTATTCATCAAGGGCTATATTAATGGGATGCTCAAGATCAACACATCTGCAGGCTGGGGAGCACCTTTGGTGCATTGCTGAGCAAACCAGCATCCCTTGAATGTGGTGATGTTTAGAAGCACCTTTAAAGCTTCAAAACCATCCATTTCCTGCAGTTTAATGTCACCAAGAAAGAGCTCTTCATATCTGCAGAATGACAGTCTTGATTTCATGCTTTCCTTTCCCCAGCTGTAATTGTTATGATCTGAACTTTGTATTTTATTTATCAATTCTTTTAAGAGTAACTTCCATAAATAACTTACAATTAAACAAAATAATTAGGTCCTGAAAGAAAAATTTAATGCTTTGCATCTGACGAGGACTATTAATCTCTCCCAGTAAGGGCTGCAGACACACCGGACATCAGCAGCTAAGATGAAGTGCCAAGGCTGTAAAAACTAAGATAAATGACTGTTTTGCTTAAGCCCGTCTGCTGTTTATAGGCCTAAGAGGGGCTTAGCTTCTGAGTGATAACATACACTGTATCCACCCACAACACTTCCACTTGGACTCATTTCCACACATTTTGACGTAGCTCTGTTAGCACTCAGTTCCATGAATATTGCTTTTAAAAATGGTTTGTAAATGCATTGCATCACATCACTCATGTTCATAATGGCATTTGTGCCCTTTGTGGTGCATAAAGGCAACTTAATCATTCCAAATGCCACGTCACATCTTGGCTTCCCACTGAGAAATCTGGCAGTGTTTGGAGGCTTGGCAATGTGACATTACAGGCACTTAAACAGCATCTGCAGCTCTTTTATAGGCTTGCTGAAGAGGGAGGGGAGAAGAGGAAAGGCATTTTTAATGTATGGTTCAGTGTTTACACCTAAACTGGGACTAGGAATACAGAGATCCAGTAAGAAGTGACAGAGCTGCAGAGATTCCCAGCACAACATCCGCCCCGCTCCTGCCTTGCAGGAAAGGAGTTGTATGTTTTTCCTCATTACTTTGGCTGGTCAGTCTTGGAGGCTCGAGCAATACATTAAAAAGGAGCGGCCTACACAGGCTTCCATTTGAGCCTTGGCATCCATTTGAGCCAATAACCTTATGCTGCTACGGTTGTTCGCCCAGGAGGAGCAAAATTGATGCGCCTCCTTTTCCTTGGGAAGCTGCCCTTTTAATCTCCTCTGTGGACTGTCAGTCGCAGCTGTGGCCCCTGGGGCTCTGTGCAGCAGAGCAATGCTGGGCACTGTGGTTTGCCCATCTTGTGCCACCAAAATGCAATCGTAATTACAAGGGAAACAACCTAAATGTAGGTCTTCTTCATATCCTCAAACTCAATTGTTATAATCACCAGGTGATTGTTTCCGATGCTTCCTCATCTCTGGCGTATCCTCCTGGTCTTCGCCCCTCAGCTATGGCATTTTTTCTGAGAACAGCATTACTTGATTCTGCCGCTCTGAGAGCTGGATGGAGTGTGCTGTTCCCTGGGGTAAAACGTGGTTATCTTGGTGAATGTGATTTAGGCTCCCATTTGGTAATTTTGTTCTCTCTGGCTACAAGAAAAGTTGTAATTGGTGACTGAAGAGCTTCCTTAGAGCAAAACAGTGTTTAGGAGAATAGATAGAATTTTAAGAAAATCACTTATTGATACAGAACAGCCCGTGCTCCTACCTGCTCACAAGATAATTTGTGGTTTTCCACATGGAGGCTTTGCAAGGACCTATTTCTGTTCTACCTGCTTGTCTCAGCCAGAGTTTCCTGTTGTGCCCCACAGATGCAGGGGTCCTTTCAAGGCCCTTCCTACCCACCAGGATCAGGCTGACAAGGCAAACTCCAAATCAGGATAAGCAAAACTAGTACATCACATTGGGCACACGCTCTTCCAAGCTATCAGCTTGCTCTGCTGGGTTTGTGGTACCCCCTCGTTGCTGCATCCCTGCCCTGGCTGCTGCCCTGCCTCTCCCCAGCCACAGCATTGTCTCAGGATAGCAAAGCAGCAGCACAGCAGTTTGGGGGCTGCCAGCTTGGGACAGCTCCCCTTCCTCACAGCGATCTGGAAATGGATGCTGCATGACTGGCTTTTCCTTGTGCTCTGTTCCTGCTCTACATGGATGCATTTTATGTGTGACTGATGTTCTGTTACGAGGGAACAAAAATCAATTTATTTAGATATGTTGCTGTTTTATGCTTCACTACCTTACTCCTTTCAGTTTCTGTTAAAATGCCAATATGAAATACTATCATTCTAAATCAGAAGATGTATTTAAATTATAGGCACAATGACTCTTGGCCCTTTTTACCTTTTTTTCTAAGATGCAAAGTTATGTAAGAACCACTTCAGAGCATTTAAATAAAGTTCAGAAATATAAATTCAAAATATATAGCTGGGAAGCGAAACGGAGACAATGCAGAAGAAAAAGCAGAGACAAGACCTAACTTTTAGCAGTAGACCAAGTAAGGGGAATGGTAATCAGGTCTTGGATTCTAGCTGGAGTGTGACTCAGAGTATATTACAGCTATCCAGGATCCAGTATCTTCATACAAAGACACAGAAAAGATTGAAATACTCTTATATTTTCTCTCTAGTAAACCACATAGTGTTAGATATACATTAATTAGTTGCTAAACCATTGTTATCTTGGTACTGACAAAATGATATCATTTGCTATTTGAAATACATAAAATAAAGAGTAATTATGTCATAATTAAACAAGAAAGGAAAATAGGTGATCCTGGAAATTAATTATATCCATCCTTTGATTGTCTCTCTTATCTATGCAGCACGGGATATTGGGATTACCATTCTACTGAAATTTAGTCGGGAGACTACATGCACAGTATGAGATTTTCTAAGCTGAAACCCATTATAGCAGATAGCAAATGTGTAATGAAACTTTTTGAGTCTCAGATATTCACCAGGCAAAACAGAAATTTGATCTATGAAGCAACTTTTCAAAAACCTTAAGTGCCCAACAATACAAGAGGAAGCTTCTAAATGTTTGGGAGTTTTCTGGAGAAACTGGCTGCTCATGGCTTGGATGGATGCATTGTTCACTGGGTAAAAAACTTCTGATGGCCAAGTCCAGGGAGTGGTGGGGACTGGAGTTACATCCAGCTGGTGGCCAGTCACAGGTGGTGTTTTCCAGGGCTCTGTGTTGGGGCCAGTCCTGTTTCAAATCTTTATCCATGATCTGGGCAAGGGGATTGAGTGCACCCTCAGTCAGTTTGCAGCTGAGACCAAGTAGGGCAGAAGGGAGTGTTGATTTGCTGGACAGCAGGAAGGATCTACAAGAGGGATCTGGACAGGCTGGATTGATGGCCGAGGTCAAATTGCATGAGATTCAACAAGGCCAAGTGCTGGATCTTGCACTGCAGGCAATGCTCCAGACTTGGGGAATAGTGTCTGGAAAGCTCCCCTGTGGAAAAGGACCTGGGGATGTTGGTTGAGAGCGGCTGAACATGAGCCAGCTGTGCCCAGGTGGCCAAGAAGGCCAATGACATCCTGGCCTGGATCAGCTATAGTGTGACCAGCAGGACCAGGGCAGGGCTTGTCCCCTGTACTCAGCAATGGCAAAGCCACACCTCAAATCCTGTGTCCAGTTCTGGGCCCCTCACTACAAGAAATCTTACCTGTCCACCTTCCATTCTCTCTCTCTTTCTCTCTCTCTTCCTCTTTCTCTTTCCCTTTCTCTCTTTCCCCTTCCTTTCTTTCTTAACAAGTCATTCAGATTTAGGAATATATTTTATTATTAGACTTTACATATAAAAAGGGGAATGAGCTGAATGAGAAAATTTCAACAGAACATTATACTGGCATACATTAAAAAAAATTTTCATTGACAGTGCTTGTCAGTAGAATCCCAAAAATGTTGTTTTCCAACTTTGGAAATTCCATTTTAACCATTAATTTTGAACAGTTGAATTTGAACAATTCCTTGCAGAAATACAGTTCTGCGAAGTTTGCTTTAAATAGTAGAATGGACTTCAGATGTAATGGATACATAAATGCAGTTTTGTTACCCAAAAGGTGAGTAATGACCTTTTTTATTTTTTTATGAGATAGGAAAACAAAGAGATGTTGAGTTAAATTTGTTGCATTGTTTGCTGCAATTCTTTTTGATTAATTGGAATATGAGGTTAAATTGTAATAATAACTGTAGAAGTATTGGTAACTTGATAATAAATATTGATGTAAGTTTGATATAACAGAGTGATTTGTGTTGCCAATTATAATTTGATACCCTAATGTTTTAATCAATAAAATTAAGAAATGCTTTGACTCCAAAATGTAATACAGATAAAATAAGGCTTAAGAGGTTGTTCCTTGGCACTGTCCCTAAGGTGATGTTTCTGGAGACAGCAGAAACATTCTGCTCTGCCAGATGGTGCTAAAGATAAACAAGGTGAAAAAGCAAGCAAGCGGAAGCTTTGGTGGAAGAAAACACAATTTGGTTTTGGTAATAAAATACTCGCTTCTTTTTTTGACTTCTGCTTTTCTAAGGCTGTAGGTGTTTGTAAGGACGTCAGTGTGATTAGTCAGAGGTGATCTTACCACAGGTCACAGGTACTATCCAGACTGCCTGACCTCAGGAGGAGCGAGACTTGAGTCTAGAACTTACCTTCCCCACCAGCACCTTCTGTCACTTTCCAGCACTGGATTTTCAATCCTCTTTGAAGGCCCCCACAGCCCTGAGCCATCTGCAGCTCATCACATTCAAGCTTTATTTTCCAGCTTCTTAATTCTGCAATACCAGAAAGGCCAAACTAGAACAGAACCAGTCCCTTCTGCACATTTCCATATATGCAGCTGAAAACAACAATATACTGAACAAACCCAGCTGGAGATACCAGAATTTTACACCTGCTTAAATGCATCTCACTATAAATGCCTTGGGCTTTACTTACAGGTCTCCTTAACAAAGCTCTTTTCAACATGCTGTCAACTGAGAGAAATCTGGCAAGAGCTTGTGAAAATTACTACTCTCAGGAATACTTCTAAAGCATGAGTAGTCCTGTGAGTTTGGAGTTAGATGGTAAGAGGCAAATCTCAGTTTGTTTTAATCGGGAAAAATATAATGTTTACTATTATGCATCTTCAGATGCCTCTATTTTTATCTCTAATTTGTATCTCTCACTTAGAAGAGAACTGAGTACAATCATTCAAGTGGAATAATTTTCCTACAACGGAGTAATATTTTTTTAGCAAGTAACAACAAATGAGAATCTCTTTCGGACATAAACAGATGCAGCCGGAATACCACACTGAGTTAATTAAAAGAGTGGATTCCCAATTGGATGATGGTTGTAGTTAATTACATAAGTGCTTGCCAATGGCCTATAGATAGCAGAACTTCTTGGCCTCAGATAATAGAACAAAAGATTGCTCAGCTACAGAGAGCATATGTTTTTCACTCCCCATGATTTGATTTTATTGGACAAGATTTCATATGAGAAGCTTTTTGTTTGCATGTTGTCCTATAACTCTGTGGTTCATCCTGTCTCTTACAGCCATCTTCATTTGAAGACCATCCCTTTTCAGGAAAAAAATTACCTTCAAAGTCCAAAATCCCCTATCACTATCATCAGAGAAAATATCTTCTCTTACCTTTGTATTTTCTTTTAATTTGCTCTTTTAACCAATACTTTTAACCAATCCCACTCACACTGGACCTACTGAGGGTTTCTACCTCTACTTCTCCTGCCGCCACTTCATTTTTCTGCCTTTTTCTTTCTCTTCTCTGTGATACATCTTCCTTCTTATCTGCACAGGCAACATCTGCATATTCTGCATACCTCTGAACCCAATAGCTAAATTCTTGGGTCCAGCAGGATCCTACAACTGACTTTAAATGTCTAGGACTTGTCAGCAGTCCCTGGTGAGCATTGGGGTCCTGTAAGGATCTCACGTTCTTGACAAAGAGCTACCATAGAATGTGCTAAGCATGGTGTGAGTCTCGATCCCTTTCCTCCTACAGCTGCCTTACCCAAGCAGTTGCAAATGCTGTAGGTCTTGCTCATGGACACCTTCCTGAAATGAGGTGCCTACCTAGGAAGATCTGACTCATTTTGTGCAGTTGCCTCTAGGTTAGAGTTTGCAAACAAGAATCATGAAAGTCGCTTAATTTCCTCTTCAGACAGAGAGGATTCAAACAAAGATAAGTGGTAACTGGTATTCAGGTTGCTAGTAAATGCTAATCAATTTTAAATCAGTAAAACCAGTTACAGAGAAGGGGTTAATAGAAAAAATACCTTGTGCCTTGCAGGGACAAGAGAAGAAAAAGAGCCTGAAGGCTGACGGAAATAGAGGAAAGGGAGAATAAAGGTGACAGCTGAGGTGAAGAGGCAAGTAGTGTCTGGATCAAGTGAAGAGGTTGTCTGAATTAAATTTACTAGCTTTGTCTTGTAATTTTAAGCTATGATGTTGCTTTTCTGGGGTTTTGAGTGGTTCTGAGGTGTTTTTTTGGTTGGTTGAAGTTTTTTCCCTACTTGACTACCTATTGCAGTGAAAACCCAAGCAAATCAGATTGGCAATTGAGACCCATGCAATTCGCTTCCAAGGAAAGAGCTATACAGATACACCCAATAATATGAAACCTCCTGTGTCCCAGTCTCAGAAGACGTGGTAATCTGTGGATCTCACTCTCTTTCATGAGTTCCTGCCTCAGGCAGGGCGGTCATGGCCACAGCTGCCGGTCCATGGATTTGTTCAGGGCAATGTAAGTCACACAGTGAAACGTGGGCAAACCACTCCGTGCCATCAGTGTTTCTCAGCTGCATGGCTTGGTGCCACGTGAACACTCTCTGCAGCAATGTCCTTTCCACTCTGCTCTTTGCATTGCAGCTGCCTCAGTGATTTTCTACAGTGCTTTTCATTCCCTCTTTCCGTATGAATTTCATGACTGTGAGATATGATTTTAACTATAGCTTAGTGTCCTTTACACCTAGAGCTATTCATACATTAGCCTGTTAAGATCTGCTGTTAAATAAGACTACACACTGCATTTACAGACTACAGTTAGGCTAAATTCAATTTCCTCCCCTTCCCAAGAGTGCAATGAACATTTTTGTTGCAGAGGCTGGAGATAACACTGGAATTCTCCCTCAAGAAACTAGTAGGTTCTCTCATATGCATAAATGAATCAAAATCAGGACTTTCCCACAAAGCTTCTCTCAGGACTTCTAGCTAGTGACTCGTAGATCTCTATACCATTTCCTGCCTTCCAAATCTGTCTTTCAGTCCATCCATCCATCCATCCATCCATCCATCCATCCATCCATCTATCCATCCATCCATCCATCCATCCATCCATCCATCCCAAAAAACTCATTTCTGAAATCTTTACTTCCCCTGAATAATCCAAGGCTCTTCCCAGGCTACATATAGTGAATACTGCTTGAGTTACCACATAGTCCTGAAGCTGCCTATTAGATTTGAACTCTTCACATAAAATACAATATTTTTCTGTAGATGACATGAATGATAAATTTACCTGGAATTGAATTTTAGAGAAGAGTAAATCGAGGGGGACAATTGGTCATAGAGCCATTAAGTGCAAAAGCAGTGATAATTTGGGCCAGACAGTTTAGAGATGGCTGCAAATGACCAAAAGGTCACCTCAGGTTTAGCCAGCTTTCCTGAAGGTCAAGTAGAATTCCAGCAAACTCCTGCCCAATTTGCTAGACCCAGTACCTTTTCTCTGGGGATTGCACATGTCCAAGCAGGCCTGGTCTAGACCTGGGCTCCTGAAAAAAAGGGTTCTCGGCCTTTTGGCAATATCACGTATGTTGAACCAGGGACTATTTCTTAAGTCTTAGCTTCTCTCATTGGCTTCAAGGTCCACCAAGATTCTGTTTGAAGGAAATTTTTGATTTTTTTTTTCCAATTCAAATAGAATTTGAGCAATAACTAATTGAAAATTAAATTCCTGATGACGAAGAAATGTTCAGCTCCAGAAGAATGAGCAGAAATGACCTGTGGCAAAAAAAGTCAATGAGATTTAACCATTGTGAGCTGGCACGTGTGCATCTCACTTGAGCCGTTGATGGTTATTTGGGGGCAGGAATAAATCAAAGCTTTTCTAACTTGCAGGCATAGTGGTGTTAAAAACCTAAGTAGTGAAAGTAAAGCTGTGGTGTGTTTCTGGTGGGGCTGCGTCACCAGGGCCTGGAGAGCTCTGCTGTGTTGGTACCATCCTGCCCAAGCACTGCCTGCAAAAACACCTTCTTCCCATCCAAGAGGCTTCTCCAACTCTCAGTGAGAAGGTAGGGCCCACATTAAAGCAAGTGATCTAAGAAATACACAAGCTGATTCATTCCTATGTGCTTGAGCTCTTCCAAAGGACGGAGAAAATAAAACAAGCCAAATTACCAAAAAGGGAATAGAGCTTCCTAATACAGGGTTCTGAATTTTGTAGTACCGTGATAAGAGACCCTTGTAGAACTATTTCCAGCTAAATCTTTTGGAAAAAAGAAGAAATTTCCCCAAGGGAAGGAGAGCTTAATGTTGAAAAAAAGGTTATTGAGCAATTTCTACGTATTTTCTGCAGAATTTAGGTAGTCACAGCACCTTATCAGAGATAAGTCCAGTGGAATAGGGTAGGAAAACAGAATTCATTTTCTGCTGCAAATAAAGTTGTTACTCAACTTCTCTCCCCAGAAACTCTTGGCCAAGAAGACATCAGCCCTGCTTATTACAGAATTTATTTACAGCTTAACTACAATAATAAAATTCCCATAGCAAGACTTCAGTGGAAGTGCAGTTCTGCTTCAAATCCTGTGTGCTACAGGACCCATGGGCAGAGTGGGCAGATTTGAGGCAATCACTTTGTACATACCTACCTGATCATGTGCCAGGGCACACAAATTGGTGTACAGAAATGAACCTACATGGTTTCCACTCTGTTGCTATTTTCTGCTTTGGAAGACAAAACAAGGAAAAATAACTTGGTTCTATGACAACACATACATTAAAGAATAAAAAGCAATTTATATTTATTTACATTTTTTTCTTGTCTGCCCCTAATTTATCTACTGTGCCTTTGTCTACTCCCTCCTGCTAAAACCAGATTTAATTATGCTACTGTTAGTGGCTATGAAGCTAAATTCTAAGTGACTTTCATCACAGTCTATGGCTTATCATCTGAGGGAGGGAAGAAGTGACTCATCTTTTTTCACTAGGATGAATAAACTCATCTCCAGAAGATAAAAGTTAGCCCAGACTATATCCCATCCCTTGAACCAAATATAATGCATTTTCAAGTAGAGAAAATTTGCTAAAAATTGAGCAGTCTGAAACTTTTCTCCCTGAGTAACCTGATTGATTTCAGCAGGACCGAGCCAGACGGAGTTGAGGAGTTGTGACTTGATACAAAAATGTATTTTTGCTAAGAGAAAGGACACAGGGACTATTTTAGTTATGCATGTTGGGCAATCACATTGAGCAGGCACAAAAGGCATGCATCCCCCAGAGCATCAGCTGTCTGCATATAGATCTTATTATTCCTTTTCCTAATTCCTCACAGACTGAGATGAATAATTGCACTTTTATCACAGTGTATCAAATCCCTGTCCTTTCCTTGCCTTGTGTTTTGCCTTCCTGTACCTTGCCTTGCCTTTCCTCATCAAAATTCAATATTATGATTAGTGTAAAATTGTTGTCCAAAAAGTTTTAAGAGTGACTATATTGTTAAAATAATACCCGGAGGTTCTGTTTGCTCTGTTCCAAGAGCTCCTCTAAAAACTTAACTCAAATCACCAGCAGAAGTCTTGTGTTTTGCTAGCAGTCAGACATCTAAGTACTTTTTCTGTTTCCAGAAATTGTGGTGTATTTTCCCTGGTTTGTGCATTTTCATTAGTGTTTAATAAAGTCTCCAAGGCCTGTGTGCAGCTGCTGTTTGTGTTATGCACTTCCAATACCTTCAATGATTTTATGTCTCCCTAAAGCAATCCCAAAATTGAAAATTATGGAGGCTTCGTGGGTGATGCTGACCCTGAAATCAGTAGATGTTCCTTCATGTACTGTCCTATGCTGTCATGAAGTGACCCACCAAGTCTTGGCCTGCTGACATATGTGCAGATGCCTCTGTCTCTGTTTTCTCCTGACAGCTTTTATTTTGTGGCTAAAAAGGATTTTAGCCTGTGTTCTGTGCTGCTGGTCTTCCTGTTGGGTTTGCTCTGATTCCTGCACCCAGCAGCTGTGGTCCTCCGGGTCTCAGATCCAAGAGAAATGCTTTATTTTCCCCAAACCTGCAACTTTCCATGAGAAGGTCAAGGAGAAAAGGGAGTTAGATGAGGAGATGAAAACAGGATGGGTTTTTACTGTGGGACAGTGAAAAGTGGTGTTTCCTGAGCCGTTTATAACCTGGGTAAAGCACTGGCAGGTATTCTGAGAAGAGCCTGCACCAGTGATGAGGGAACATGGAGAAATCTCCCTAAGGCTTTTTGGTGCTTCTGGGCTGCTGTACAGCTTGTTCAGATGAAGTTAATTAGTGATTTATGCACTGATTTATGTTTATTTGAAAAGCTGGTGGGTTCAATTTTCAACAGAAACTCTCATTATCTATTTACAATAATGCAACTCTGAGTCTTGTTTAGAATAGTAACACTGAGTTTAGTTATGTCACTCCAGTATATTTTCCTTCTTTCTTCTATTTATAATTTAGAAATCCTGAGCATGTCACATTTCTCTGCAAGTTAACAGACCCTGTTATTTGCAGTTACTGAAAATAATATTTTGGCTACAATAAAGATGGCAGCAATCTGTTTCTGCTTGTTAATGAAATGAAGTGATTCACATCTAGAAAATGAGAATTCACAGCTCTGAAAAAAAAATTGTCATCCCACAGTAGTAAACAAAATGAAATTTAGTTTCAACTTGTGTAAACAAGTGGAAGCTTAGGAGCTTAACTGGAATACTTTAGTGGGGTTTGGGTTGGATTTTTTTTTGTTTTTTCCTATTAGCACTTTCTGTCTTTCATTTGTCCTATTGTACATCATCTTCTTGATTAATATCTTTTTATGGGCTGAATTCTGTCTTCCTTCACATAAGAAGATACTCATGAAATGATATTTACATTAATCACATCTGGATTTATTATTTTCCTCTTTTCACACTGTCTCAGATGCTTAGAGATAAGGATAAGAATAAATGGCTTGACATAATTTCTAACAAGACAGAAGAGACAGGCCATGGCTGTCAAGGGAAGTGACAGCCACAGACAAGATACACATTGCTTTGTTCTTCCCTTCAAAGCCTTTGGTTCATCCCTAGCATTTCACTCTTGATTACATACCAGATAACTCTCTCATGTGGGTTCTTTTTGACAAGCAGGTCTCTCAACAGACTGATATTTTTCCTTTTTGTATGACAATCATGTCACATGTGCACAAAAGCACTGGACCAGCACCTGTTTGCTCTTGTTTGGGCTTCCTGTGTGCTCTTGGGTGTTATCACTCAGAAGAGAAATCATCTCTTTTTGATTTAGCTGTCACACCTGGCTTCCCTTCAGACCATATGGAGAAAGGAGGGCACCCTCAGATGTGTCTGTCCTGGGGGAATTACCCCCCAAGTACCTATAGGTTGCTCACATTGCAAAGCCACACTGTGCACAGCTACTGCAATAGTCAAACACCTGGTTACCTGCCCTGGATCCAGTCTCCAGTCCCACCACTTCTCACCTGTAAAATGACAAAAGAGTAGCTCCTTTTCCCAGTGAAGAGGCAAAAGTCTATACGTTGCTGACTATCCAGACAATATGCTGTTGGACCTAAGTTTTTCTAACGTTGGCCTTGAGCCACGGGGGAGGAGGGGTTCCTCTGAACTCAAGAGTTTCAGCTGTGGAGAGCATTGAGACACTTCTGCAGTGCATTCTAGATGTCATGGGTGCACAGGCTGACAAATCCTGCAGCTGCTAATGCAACCTGCCAGTGCTTGGGCATACATCTCTGCAGTAGCCATCTCCACAGATGCCTGGTTTTTCTTGTCACTCCATTAGGGTTTCTTTGTCAGGGACTGATGGCAGCATTTGAACTGCTATTTCTCAAGGCCAGAGGCAGAGCATGGCCAGGAGAAGGCAACATCTCACATCAAACGCCTCACCTTGGGAAAACCCTCTTGTGCAGTCTTTCTCACATAATGACACCCCATGTATTTGTGCTGGTATTCCTAGAGGAGAACTGTTTCCCAGTTGCATTAATGCATTTTGGCTAACTTACCATAAACTATAATGTTTAAAAAAAAAGTTAATTGTGTCTGAAATTGAATGTGCTTGGGTTTGCAATTCTGAGTCTGGAATAACCTACCCAGAGAACTGGGCCTCTGCATAAGAGCAGTGAATCTTCTTTTTCCTAATGATATCAAGATATACAATCTACTAATCATGTTTTGAATAAGAAAAAAATGGCACATAAAAATTATATAAATCACCTAAGCTGGTGTTTGACTGTCACTCAGCAGCTGACTGAAATGCATTCATTTTCTAGGCCTGAATTAAATACTTTTTTTATTCCCAGGTATAGGTTTGTGTATTTTGTTCCTCAATGACATTTTCAGAAATCAGAGTGTTTGATTTGAGTACTAAACTGGTTTCAATTAAAAGGCGTGAGGAGCAGTAATGAAATGCTATTTTCTGAGGAAAATTAGTAGCTGAATGAAGACAAGTCTTGAAAAGAGAGAAGATGCTTAATATTCATGGGCATATTTGAGGTGACTTTTAAGTTCTATCAAAAGGAAGCCCATTCTTTTGCTTTAATGGCATTTAGATTTCCAAGTAGATTGCCCATTTATCCTTTATTAGGCCAGGTATCATTTATTAGGCCAGGAAAACATATAAAAAAAGATATTTGTAAAAACTTGTAGACTATGATTACCCTGAAATCAACTCTGAATGAGATTTTCTCATCCAATTTTACTTAACTGTTTTAAGAAGTGTTTAATTTTGAAATAAAAGCTCATTTATGACAACCAAAATGAGCAAAAGTAACATATTTTGTAACACTTAGAAGTACCACAGTTTTGCACCTTCAAACCATGTAATGACATAGATATAGACGTAACTGGCAGCTCTGCAGTGAAAAGCAGTAGTAAAGTGTTAGTGTTCAGCTGCCAAATAGTAGCTTCAATTTTGCAATTAATTGGATTAAACGTCCTTTTGTTTGGCTGTATTTTACCTCGTGTTTCAGTGGGTCAGATTATAACTTTTATAACTAACACCAAAAATGTTTTTTAGATGCTTTCATCCAAAAAGTAAAGGAACAAGCCCTTTCCTTAGTTGTTTAAACTGTAAGTATAAGTGTTATCTTCTTCTCTGAGCTAGAGGTGACGGAAAAGGGAAGGAAAACTGTTGCAACAATAGGACAGACTGGTTTTTTATGAAGGTGTAGCTCCAAATGCAGTCAGGGCTCTGTGCAGGGTAGTTGGGAAGCTTGTCCCCTTAAGGTGAAGCAGCAGCTCCTGGAGGACATTACTTCCAAGACACAACTCAGGTATTAGTAGGACGTCCCTATTTTAACTGCAACAAGGAAAATAAATAATTGCTCTCTCACTGTCTTTTCAGATGTTTGAAAATCTCCTGAATCCTCTCTGCCATGACTATCACTTGCCTCATTTATAAATCAACATGGAGACAGCAGCAGAGCTTTGGATCAAACACACTTGGTGAATGGGTTTGGAGCCGAAAAGTCTGCATATGATGTCTGCACTCAAATCCAGTTGCTCTACTGTGACCACATGTACGAGTCCTGACTCTATTGCTGCTTAGCCAGTTAGTTCTCATTACAAAAGTCATATGAAGTATTTCTGCATGACTTTCAGCAGTCACTTCTCATAGATAATGGAGGTTATACAGGTTTATGATTTTAAACACTAGCTATGCTTTGAGGGCAGATGAGGCAAAATGTCCCTGACAGTAGATTTTCTCCTTAATCGAGTTGAAAAGACTGTGCTAAAAGCCCAAAGCTGAAATAAGTCAGAATTTTTCAAGACAGAGTAGGTGCTCAAGCACTGTAACAGTTTTCTTGGAACCATGATGGATTTCTACCACTTGAGGATGGGACCTACCTGATCAAATCCTGACAGTGCCAATGGGTAAACTGAGCCAGTCACCTTCTTTTCTCTGGACGGGCAATGTGGAGAGGGAGGCATACTGAAGACCCAGTCTGAGTCAGTCTGAAGTGGACAGTGGAAGTAGTCATATGAATTGTAAGAGAAAAGTGCCCATTTTGCCCCACTGACTGTAAAGAAAGTTTTTGCCAACTGGGTCGCCTGTGAATTTCTGTTCTACAGGTATCACAAGTCATACAAAATTAATTACACCCTAAATTTCTTCTTATCATGCTGCCATGACTCAAGCTTTATACACTGGCTTAGTATGCTAAGGACAGTGCAAAGCTCTGACGCTGGTGTGATGCAGAAGCTCAGACTGGATGATGGTTCTCCAGTGGGATAACCATCTGCAAGAAAAAAATCTGCACCAGGAAGACCCTGAGAGGTGTAGGACCAGGGAAAGCTTAACAGTACAACTAGAAAAGTGGAAAAGTTACCACCAGTATGGTCAGAAACAGAAACTTCAAACAGCAATCACAGTGAAAACTCTGAGTTTAGGTCAATTCTCCTCCTTAATGAGATTGTTCTAGAGAACTGGGCTGTCAAGGTCCATGGAGCAAAGGAAGATGTTAATAAGGGGAAAGATAAAAAAAAAGGGTGTTGATTTAGTGCACTAACTGGAAACTGAAATTATGATGGAAACCAAAATTGATAGAAAATCAAATTATTTAGGAAGCACTTCAACAACAACAACAACAACAACAACAAGAAAAAAGCCAAAATCTGATCAAGATATTTTATTTGTTAAATAGAAATGGAAGTAATAAATAAATAGCTTGGTTCAAATGTAGCTTCTATCATAAAACCCTGGGGTGGATTCATGCACAAACATCTTGTTCTGTGGACTACATGAATATGTAATGTTGTTATCTATGTCAGAGGAGCTGTAGCTGGGCTTGCCTTTGTGTGATTTCCCTGCCTTCAAAATAGTGTTCACTGAACTGAGGAAAAAAACCCAAGGCAGTTCTGTAAGGTATTTCCTGCAGATCCTCATTTTAGCCCCTCACAGAATATCCTGAGCTTGAAGAGATCTGCAAAGATCATCAAGTCCAGATCCTGGTCCTGCACAGAACAAGTCCAAGAATCACACCAGCCCCTTTTGAATACTATTTGGTACTTTATTAAAAATATTTACATAACAATTAAGAGTAGCAGATTTGATTAGGAAGCTTCTGGAGAGCACAACCATTCCTGTAACTATTCACTTTTTCTGGTTAAAATCTTCTATTCTGCATCCAGTAGTACAAGTAGGAACCTGCTGTATCTTTAGTTAGATATTTCCAAGGCTTTATTTTAAATTCTATTTGAGTGTCTTGACTGTTACACGTTATTTCTCCATACCGCACAGAAAGAACCTCCCAGGGATTTTTATCGTAATTTGGCAGCTGAGGTCTGCAACATAACTAGATCTCTCAAAAGACTGAATCATTTTTTCCTTGCTAATGATTCTTAATTTTCTTTTCAGAGGAAATAAAATTCATAGTAAAAATCATTCTTTATTAAATGACATTTGGAATAAGCTGGAACACAGAAAATGGGATTGAACCAAAACTTTTCTTTTTTTCTTGTTGCAAACAGCTTGCTAACATTTGGCCTTCTGCAAATACTGAGGATAGGTATATGGTCTTTGCTATTCTTCATTTATTACCATTCTGCCCAAGGTTGAGGCAAAGGAATAACTATTAATCATTTCTCTCTTTTATTTTTTTTGCTGAGGGGATTATAGAGTGTCCTCCAGGAGGAAATGGAGTTTCTGGATTGTTAAAGCCATAGGAAAAAAAATAATTAAAAAGACATGGTGAGAGGGAAAACTATGCTCTGAAAGAAAGCCTCAAGAAGTATCACAATCACTGAACTCCTAAAGTTGTTACGTGGGAAACACCACCTAGGAATTTGTGCAGAACTGTGGAGTGCTTCTGAATGTAGCTGTTGCAGTTAGGGCAGAAGAAGAGGAAAGGTGTTGGCAGGGTCAGACCAGGGTCCCCTCTATCTCTGCCTCCTGCTTCACTGAATGTGAGCCTGGGAGAACACTAGCCCATCTTCTGCAGGGTATTCTCTTCTACTCCCAGCACCCACAAGGCTTGGATTAGGGATGCTGGAAGCTACATCCTTGCCTACTCCCTTTGCTGCCTGTTTATGGACGTGTTGTCCAAATTTGTCCAAACCCTTTTGGAGCCTGATGATGTTCCCTGACTCCTCCCCATGGCAGCACATTCCAGAAACTCAGTTTCCATTACTTACAAATCCTCTTCTAGGATTGTAGGGTTTGATGAGTAACAGTTCTAGCAGCCACGCCATTCATCACCTCAATGTTTTTGTGAACCCACACCACATTGTCTCTCCACCTTTTTGTTGTCTGTCACCATGAACACAAAAGTTCTGCATCGATGCTGTCTGCAGCCTGTTGAGCCCTGCCTGAATGGACAGGATTGCTGGAGCTGTGCCTGACCACTGGTAGCTTTGTGAAGTTGTCCTTTGTGAGGCTCAGGTCCCCCTGTTCTGCTGTCATCCATACAGATCTATAGGCTTCTGCACTCTCATCTTTCCTGGGGAAGCTCTATTCTCTCCTGAGCAGCCGTTTGGGGTAAGATTCTAAATTTCAGCAGGACTGACTTCAAACCAGTACTTGGCTCATGCCTGCAGCAGGCCAGTGAGCAGTTGCAGCAGTGCTCAGTGGTGGCCAGCTAGAGCAAAAGCTCCATCAGGAAAAAAGCACATTGTTTCGGATGAGCAGCAGAACTCCCCTGCTTTTGCTCCTCTTGCAGTAATGGTACCTCCTTGGTACCATTGGGTGGACTCCCTCACCAGTCCCCTATTCCCCACAGGATGCCACACCAAGGATAAGGAAATAGTGCTTGGACTGCAGGGACCATGATCACGCCAGTGAGTCAGTAGGTGGATGTTGACATCCCAGCCAGATCCTATGATGAGATCAGGCTGTGTGCCATCAAAAGGGATACAAATCTGATTTTCCTTTTACCTGGCTGTGGGTTTTCCAGAAGCATATGTGTCCTTGAGACTCCCACTCTTCTATTCTTCACTCCTATTGAGCAGTTCAGTAGGTACTGGAGAGGAAACAGGAGAGAGGAGGATGGCTGGGCCAACAACTATGCAGTTGCAAAATTGAATTTCCTTTGGAAATCAAGATTTTAACAGAAAAGAGTGAGCAATCCAGTCTAGTAAGGTATTATTCATTGTCCACAAAAGGCTGCGGTGAGATCCATCTCCCATCTGTCACTCCCTAGACCATGTCTGTGTGCCTTCCTGCAGGACAGAGCCATCTCCTCACAGTCTTTGTCAGACGTGTCAAACAAGAACAGCACAGCACACAGCACATGCTTTGCAGGGATTGCTCCCTCTAATGAAACATCCTGGAAAACCTTGTAAATACTGCACAGAAAATTGTAGCCTGCTGTGTCGAAACTTATGTTAAGGTCCCATGCATGCCTTTCCCTTGGGTGCTGTCACTCTGCACCAGGCACAGGGCATTGCCTCACAGATTCACACCAGCTTTCATCTTTGGCTACGCTTAACCAGAGAGGCTTCAGATGAGAACATAGAGTCCTAAGGTTCTTGGGCAGAGCAGCTTTACTGGGGTGTCTTGCAGTGAAACACCCAGAGCTGAATGCTCACCTGCAGGCATTTGCCAGGGGTGATTGCTGGGGTCTAATAGACTTTTCAGGACAGGAGGAATGCAAGACTGGAGCATGTTGGGAACTCATGGGAGCAGTGATCTCCTTACTAAATAGACACTACTAATGCTTCCTCTTTAAAATGCCTCTGAATATACAGATAGGGAAAAAAACCCCTTCTGAGTAGACAATTTAAGAAAATGTTTTACAAATATAGTGTTTTGTAAGGAGCTCTCTGAAGATTTGGGAGGAGGACAGTTGACTACAGAACAAGGATAGGGCTCTATGTTGATGACTTGTTTAACTTTGTGTATTAAGACATGAAATATACATTATGTCTTTACTGGCATGTGAAAGGGGCTAATTAGGAATCAACTTCTGAATCTAAGAAAGAGTCAAGGAATTATAGCTGCTAAAGTGCTTGCTTTCATTGACGAGACCAAGAGAACAAAATGGTGCAGTTCTCTAGTAACCAAAAATCTAGGCTAGAAATAGAATGATTTTCCAATATATAGACTGTTGCAGCCTCCATTACATGATGCATCTCAAAAGCTGTTTGATTCTCTAAGCTATGCAGTCAGAGTGACAAGGAAGATTCTTTCTCCTTGCAGATTCCAACTCCCTCCCTTCACTCTCCCACTTCATCGCACCTCGCTGCAATACCTCACACTCAGCATCACTTAAGACCTACAGAAATCCTTAATTTATTTTGAATTGCTGGGTTGCTTTGTGAGGTACAGTGTTGTACTCATCATTGTATTTTCCAGCTGTGTTTGTTTGGATCAAACACCAGGAGCTCCTCAGTGGCAAAAGCTAAGACCTACAGTGTCAGATGCTAGTTTTATGCAGATAGTGCTAGTTAAAGACCCCGACTCTAACAAACATAAAATCTGAGAATAGCTGTGCTGATCAGAGGTTGAGCTATCTCCAAGTCCTATCTCTGACACTGACTACATGTGCCTGTTTACAAAAGACTGTCAGGACAGACCATGTGATTGAAATACTTCCTTATGTGTTATTTAGTCTCCAGCAGTTGGTGGGTCAGACACTACTAAACCTTAATCAGTATCTTTGTATTTAGCAGCCCTTAATGGGTTTTTGTTTTCAACACATTTAAACTTTTAGCATCCACAGCAACGTAAGTCAATGAGCGTGGCAGTATAATTATGCAATGCGTGAAGAAAAAAATTATTTTGTTTATTTTGAGTCAGCATCCTGCTGAGTTCATTTGATGCCTTTCTTTTTATACTAGGGAAGAGTGTGCAGTCACTGCCCAGTGTAAGTTGCGGACTTAGGGTTACTCATGTCTTCAGAAAAAACCGCTGCATCCACTTCAGGCACCTCCTTTGGAAATGGAGGACGACTAATTTACTTGATTGCTTCTCATTTTAAAGCTAGTCTGTAACTTCAATAATCTTTATTGTCTTTCTCTAATCTTTGCCAAATGTTCTATCTGAATTGAGCAGTTGAGCTTCATGAGTTGTATGGATTGATTTTTGAAGACATGTTAATTCATATCATTTAGCTGCTGAACTGAAAATGCTCTTTCTGATATAGCACCACTGTAAGAACGCAGATAATATATTTACTCTTTCAAGATACAGAATGAAACTTCTAGTAGTCTTATTATATGCAACATCAGTTAATTTAACAGTTCTTCATTTCATAGTGTAAGAAAAATATCTATGAGTTACTCTTTCACATAAATTTCTGACAGAAATGTAATGTTTAATTCACAGAACAGGACTATTTTATTAGGACATTAATTTAGCGGTAAATATTCAGCTTAACAATTTCAAATAATTAATGCCTTTGCTGCCTTTGCTGCTACACTGACACCTGAGATAGCAGAGATGGCGTTTGGCTCATGAGAAAAAAAAGTTTTAGTGATATTTTGAAGTTAATCAGAACACAAAAAGTGTAACTTCAATATTGAAGAGTTATACTCCATTTTACCAGAAAGCAGATAACCAAAGCAAAAAATTTAAAAGTTCCTCAATGATGGGTCCTTCAGGGCTCTAATTACTACAGGTATTCAACCCTCAAGTCCACTTGAAGTGAGATTGTTTCTTTCAGGTAAGCTGAAGGCAATGCTACTATCACAGGAGAGTGAGCAGTACTTTACCATAGCTTTTGCTGGTAAGGAAATTACAGTACTTCTTAAAAACAGCCCTGAGATTCATACTGTTATTTTAGCACATTGAGCAGCTGTGTCTTCAGTCAATTTAATCAGCAAATTGTATGTCTTTTGGCTTGATCATGACCCAAACTCTTTCAATTAATTAGCTCAATTCTGTCCTTCAAACCACTGGAAATGAGGCACATTTTGACTGAAATAATTGTTCTTACCTGATGGGTCCCATTAGAAAAATTCCTGATTTCATGTAGGACAGGCAAGCCAAAGATCTCCTATTTTTTGCACACACTTGGAAGCCGAGTGCTGTGCTGCAGGTGTGCCCTGTCAGGGGACAGTCATTCTCACCCCCTTATATTGGGTTAGATATATGGTACTTACTGCTTGTGATCACTGCCTTTCCCCTTCCTTACATTTCTCACCCTACCAAAACAACAATGGAAGGGAATCAGAAACTTTATACCTGCTCAATTTTCTGCAAATAGACCAGCTCAGAATTCTTCTACACTGGTTAAAAAACAGTTGAAAACACAGCCTCAAATTATAACAAAGTGGAAAATGAGAGGAATGATTCATTTAACACCCAGCAATGAAAGCAGTGACTCAACTGAGAGGGAACAATGAGAATTATCCACACTTCTCCAGCACTGGAACGAACTGCTATTTGCTCTCTTAACTATGGCAGTACTGCCATTTTCCAGCCTCATATTCAATTGATGTTTTTGGCTTAATTCTTAGCTGGGGAACTCTTTTATTTTTTTTTTCCCCTTCCTTTCAGTAGCTTCCAGGTAGCTAATAAAAGAGAGCCACCTACGCAGAGCTGTTTATTGCCACCCATTCCCAGTGCCGGTGGGATGGCAGCAAGCAGGGGACAGGTGATTCAGTGTTAATTAGACCTTTCTGGCCCAGCAGCTTTCCTGAGGGCTGCAGTTACAAGTGACACTCTCAAAAAAAAGCTCAGACAGGGGCTGCAGAGATCAATTAGGCAATCCTTTAACCCTGCTTTTCTGCTTTACTTTTCCAAGAGCATCCTCATGCTGGGTTGTTCCCTCAGGATAGCAGTGCTGCTCTAATAGAGCTCCCCCATACCAGGGAGTCCTGTTCCAGGCTGTCAGTGTACTCTCTTCCTTACCTGACCCCTCCACAGTGCCTCCTGATTTCTGCCTCTTCCTACTTTCACCCTCACAGTCATTTTTTGAAGAAAGATGAACGATACAATGTTCCTGCATCTGTTTCCATGTGCTGGGCTAAATGGTCTGTTGGTGGCACGTTTGGATGGGACACTGTGACCACATTGCAAAAACAACCATCTCTTCCCATTCATTCAGCATTAGGAAAAATAAGATTAAACTTTTTTCCAAGGAGCCTGAGATACACTCAGAGAAGCTTCTGACAGCCCAAATTCTGGTTTGCACAGGGAAATTAGTTTCTCTCGTTGGCCAGTTTGACCAGATGAGTGAGATTTGTTTTCTTGCTGAATTAATACATTCATTCATCATGGGGTCAAACATCTAGAAAATCCAAAGCAGACTTTGCTGCTGTTGGCAGCTCATGACTGAACTGGATTGTATCAAGAAGACCAGGACTGGTACAGGTTATTTTTTTGGCTCTGTGCAATGATCCTTGTTTTACCCACACCATGTCAAGAAAAAGAACCCTCCACAATTCTTTGGTGGCATTTCCCATGCCGCAATTACTGTTTTTATTCACCTTCTCTATCAGAAGATCTCCAAGGGACTTTTCTTACCATGAAAAGAGTGTGGTGATTTGGACAGTTCAATGGTTAGTACAGGTAAAATCCTTAATCCGACCTCTAAGGATTTAGTAAAACTTTTTATTCATGCTAAATGCTTTGTTAAGGTCCACAGACTCTATTCCCAGGCTCACACATACTGATCATGAAATAAAAGGTAAAATGTATGCCTTGATCCATTGCCATGTATTAGCCCCCTATAAGAGCTCAAATAATGGTCAAAAAAGCCCATGGCTCAAAGGGCCATTACTGATATTTTCCAGAACTTTGTTTTTGCAAACCCTTTGTGCTAATCTCTGTCTTCTCAAGGGACAAAAGAAGGCTTTTTTGGATATGGTGTATGGACCTAGCAGTCACTAGATACTTGCCAAGACAGCATATCCTAGACCTTTAGATCTCCTGAAACAAGAGATAAAGACTATTTTTTTTCTTACCATATACACTGTTTTATTTTGCATAGTAGCTTTAACAGCTCTGCCTGGAACACGTAGGACATAAAAGTGTGAATAGTCGATTTTCTCCATGTTTCCCTAATTCCTTGATGAAGGAAACCTGAATGTAGTAGGTGAGATATGATGAGAAGAGCTTGACTTTTAAATTGGGCCTGAGAACAGGGCCTGTTCTAAAATGAATAAAGCCATATGGCAATGATGAAGAGCAGCATTCTCCAAGCTTCTTCACAGTCCTCTGATCAGGCCAGATTCATGTCAAAGGGGTCTCAAAATCCATGGTACTCAGCTGGTAGGCTCAAAATTGTTGAGGGTGTCCCCTGCTGCTTGGTGCCCTGTCCTCTAGAAGGGACAGTGGGCTCTGGTTTCTGAAGCCATCCATGACACCTGGTGTGAGAGTGCTTCCAGACCTGCCCTTGCTGATGGATGAGATTGCTGCTTACATTGCCATGTTGCAGGAGAGAGAACCAGAAATGCAAATGGCAGAAAGGTCCCCTCACACTTTCCTATTTTGCAGGCACTGCACCAAATCTGTCTTCCATTTAGCAAATACCCCTCCTGAGCATTAAAATGGACCCAGTAAAGCCTTGACTGTCTGAAACTACTGAATTTCTTTTGCAAGTCATTCCTTTTGGGTCATCATAGAAAGATTACTTTAAATTATATTGTTTCCATGGGTTTGAATATATATTTTTTAAATGGCACAAGAAAGAACGCTATTACAGTTCCCAGACTGCATCATGACTTCACTTCGTTGCTATTTAACTTTCAAATAAGACTTCATGGAAGAGAGAATATCCTTGGTGTTGCAGAAACAGATCCCAGCTGACTGCATCATAATCACAAATGCTTTTTCATGTAAGCAGAATATATATCATCTCAATGGATCTCCCGTTTCAAATTGAAAAGAAAAATAGAGAGTCTGATCCCAAGCTGTGTTCAAAGAAGGATGTGTGAGCAGGCTGTGGCAAAGACATTAGAGACATGCTATCATTCTGAGATTTGTCAGCCCATCTTTCACTTATGCATGGTGTCATTTATCACACAGGCTCCATAAGAAGCTGATACGTATTAATCTGTCCTAAAGCAATATTTCATATTATCTGTCACTTAGTAAACCCTGCAAATATACCCTGAGTAAAAAAACATATAAATTGCATAAGATCTGTAAAGGGAAGGGGAAAAGAATAATTGGATAAATGCAATCTGGAAATTATGCACAGCACACTAATTCCCAGGTTTTCTGTTAATCGGTATATAAAGGAAGAATTTAAAAAAAAAATCAAATGTATTTCTAAAGCTATTGTGAGTTCATGCAGGGAAAAGGTCAGAAGGGCCACGGCCCAGTTAGAACTTAATCTGGCTATTGCTGTACAGGACAATAAAAATATTGCTATAAATGCATTAACAAGCAAAGGAGGACTAAGGAAATTCTCCACCCTTTACTGAATGCAGGAGCAAACTTATCGTGACAAAGGATAAGGAAAAGGCAGAAGTAATTCAAGCCTTCTTTGCCTCAGTGTTTAATAGTAAAATCAGCTGCTCTCTGGGTAGCCAGACCCCTGAGCTGGAAGACAGGCATGAGGAGCAGAAGTCCCCATAAGCCAAGAGAAAATGGTTGGTGACCCATTACATCACTTAAATACAAACAAGTCTATGGGGATGGATGGGAGCCTGGGACAACGGAGGGAGCTGGTGGAAGTGCTCACTGAGCCACTCTCCATCATTTACCAGCAGTCCTGGCCAACTGAGGAGGTACCAGGGGACTGGAGGTGAGTGAATGTGATGCCCGTTTACAAGAAGGGCTGGAAGGAGGACCTAGAGAACCACAGGCCTGTCAGTCTGACCTTGGTGCTGGGGAAGGTCATGGAGCAGCTCATCATGATGTGCCATCACATGGCACGTACAGGACAACCAGGGATCAGGCCAAGCCAGCACAGGTTTAGGTCCTGCTTGACCAACTTGATCTCCTTCAATGACCATGTGACCTGCCTAGTGGATGAGGGAAAGGCTGTGGATGTGTCTGTCTGTACTTTAGCAAAGCCTTTGACTTCATTTCCCACAGCATCCTCCTGGAGAAACTGGCTGCTCATGGCTTGGATGAGCTGTGCTGTTTGCCAGGTAAAAAACTGGCTGATGGTCCTGGGAGTGGTGAATAGAGTTATACTTAGCTTCAGTACTGGTTCCCCAGGGTTCAGTACTGGGGCCAGCCCTGTTTAATATTTTTATCAGTGGTCTGGATGAGGGGATCAAGGGCACCCTCAGTCAGTTTGCAGACAACATCAAATTGATCTGAGGGCAGAAAGGTGCTGCGGAGGGATCTGAACAGGCTGGATCAACAGGTCAGTTCTGTGAGGCTCAACAAGACAAAGTGCCAAGTCCTGCACTTGGGTCACAACAACCTCAGGAAATGCTCCAGACCCGGGGAAGAGTGTCTGGAAAGCTGCCATGGGGGAAAAGACCTGGAGGTGCTGGTCAACAGTGGCTGAACATGAGCCAGCGTGTGCCCAGGTGGCCAAGAAGGCCAATGGCACCCTGGCCTGTGTCAGCAATAGTGTGGCCAGCAGGACCAGGGCAGTGATTGTCCCACTGGTGAGGCTACACAAGTTCTGCGTCCAGTTCGGAGCCCGTCATGACAAGAAGGACATTGAGGTGCTGGAGCATGTCCAGAGAAGGGCAACGGAGCTGGTGAATGGTCTGAAAAATGAGTCCTATGAGGAGCTGAGAGAGTTGGGGCTGTTTAGCCTGAAGAAAAGGAGGGAAAAGAGCTGTTGAAGGGACTGGAGCACAAGCCAGACGAGGAGCAGCTGGAGAGGAGGCTCAGGGGAGACCTTATCACTCTCTACAACGACCTGAAAGGAGGCTGTAGCCAGGTGGGGGTCGGTGTCTTTTCCCAAGTAACAGGACAAGAGGAACAGACTCAAGCTGTGCCAGGGGAGGCTAAGATTAGATATTAGAAAATATTTCTTCACTGAAAGGATCATCAAGTATTGGAATAGCTTCCCAGGAAGGTGTTGAAGTCACCAGACCTGGAGGTATTCAAAAGACATGTGGATGTGGCTTCTGGGGACATGGCTTAGTGGTGGGCTTGGCAGGGCTGGGTTAAGGGTTAGACTCTATGATCTTAGAGGTCTTTTCCAACTTAAATTATTTTATTTTTCTTACAATCAGGGTTGCTCCATAGCATGGGGCTGAGATTTCTGTGGTCATGCTGAACACCTGCACAAGCAAGGAATATACTGGAAGTGTGGATGAGGGCCCTCAGAAGAGGTCACTGAAAAAAAGCTGCCTCCAAGGCAGGAGCAGAGCAGTGCAGGAAGAAGAACTGCATAGTAAACAATCACTTCTGGAAACTGTGGACACTTTCTATTCTTCTGTTTCACTCATGTAATCCTGACTCTGCTGTCCTGTTCCTGGTTCATTCTGTTTCTCCTTATTTGTTTTTTACCCTTTGTGTGCTTCATGCCTTCTCTATAGCCTATCTTCCACCCCTTTGTAAAATAGCTCTTCCTGTTCTCTTGTTCTTCGCACATTCTCACTCCCGTGTTCCCAGATTTCTGCTTGGTTTTCTTCTTCTTTTTTCTCTCTCTGTACATGGTCTCACACAAAAATAAGAGGGTTCGCAAAGAATGCTAACTATTAAGGGCATCAAGCCATAAGCTAACTTATTATTTTAGTTCAGTATTTTTAATCCTAGGGGAGCCAAGAATAAAGCCAGAGGATGATCCAAAAAGCCATGTGACAGGGATGGACAACTAGCTGTCACAAGCAGTGATGAGCACCTGGACACACATGTGGATCCACCAGTTATTAAGGGCAATTTGTGGTGACATAATCTGGAATCATCCTTCCAGCTGCAGTTGGAAAAGAGAGTATGCTTATTGAACCCATCTATGATAACAGTTTTTTATATTTTGTCCTATTAATCTGAGTCTGAGTAGTTCAGAGCTGAATTAAGGGTATCATTATGAGATAGCATAAAACACTCCTGAGATTAATTTCTTGACAATGGACTTCCTCAGCCAGGAAAGAGCATCATTTCAGGGACCCTCACATAAATCTGACACAGCTTTCCATTAGATTTGAGGGACTGCTCTTGCAGCGCCTTTCCAATGCAGTAGAGCCGACTCCAGAGCAGGACAACATGATTTGCTGCCCACAGAAATCTTGCCATCATTAGGTCACTGAGAGCTGGATTCATCTCTCTTATAGCAGCTGATCAAGCAGCATTTAAATTTTCTTACAAGTCCGAAGCTGTCACCTGACTGATTTAGCCACCACGGAAGGAGGCCAGTGTCCCACAAGAAAGCACCCATCATCCTTGTTGGTGCCCTTGCACCATCCCCTTTCCAGCCCCTTTCACACCCTCCACTCAGCCACTGTCACAAATCACAGCGTAACACCCACTTGAGGATTGTAATCTGAAAACTGATCACTTTGTTCCTTTTGTGAGTGTAAAATCAATAGCCTCCATTGAGATGAATATTTACACTTTTAAATGGAAAACATTAGGAAAAAAATTGGAGATTTTCTAATGCCTAATGCTTATGTGCTGCATGTACAGTTGTGAATTTGTTGCCTGTTTTGACCAATGAATCGGCCACTAATGAATGTTACCAGCTTCCCCTGACTGATAGCCCTACTTCAATTTGTTCAAGGGCTTTGTTTAAAAGTAGAGACAATAAGGAATAAGAAGCAGAACTGCAAATGGACTGAGATTTATAAAACATGATGTTTTATTATAAGTAATAAAATCAACCTACAAAGCAAAGGCAAATATTAAATTATATAGTCATGCATTTTGTTATCTACGCAAATACTTTTTAACTGTGTCAGTTTTGATTTGGTCTACGTAAGTTCTGGCTGATCACATCCTTGGGAGAGAGAACATATTTCTTCTGCTCATAAGCACCACTTTTCATTTGTTATCATACAATCATATTTTCAGCCATTTCCTTCAATGTATTTAGTTACATCTCTCCCAGTACATCAGGGCGATTTTGCTTTTGGTGCATTTCTTTGCTGTTAAGCTACACACATTTGTTGCCATGATTTTTTTCTTTCAATTCTGCATTTTAATCAGCATTCCACACATGTAACATCAGTCCTTCAGCTCATACAAAAACTAAATCCCAAGATACATTTGCTTTTACAATCTGTCAATCTTAGACCCAAAATTTATGTTTGAACTTTGCCAATAATCAAGCGAGGCATGACTCTGTGGGGGCGTGACTATATATACATAAAAAAATATCTACAAAACATTTCTAATTTCATAATCTATAACAGTATAGATGTGTCCTCTAGCCTAATTCCCTATGTCAAAATACAAGGCATTCTAGCTTATACCAGTAGTAAGGCTAAAGTTTAAATGTTTCTCTTTGCATCAACCTTGCTTCACTCCTACCTTTTAAAAATGATGAATACAGAAAAGAAGAAAATATTAAATAGTCAGTGTAGGTCAACTTCTGAAGTTAATATTATTGTATTTTACAAAGTCAGGAGCGTGTATTTGAATGTGATAGTGCTGCAGTGTTGGTAGAACAGACAGTTCTATTATCTCAATTTCATTTCACATAGACGCCAAAGTTGCCACGGGGAGAAGGACGTGTTAGATTCACCCAGTACCAGAATTTGTGTGTCCTGAAGAACATCAGAGCTCAGTTAGCGTGCATGGATGCCCAGAGGACTTGAAAGAGCTGGTTTGCTTGAGCAGTGATGGAGGATGCCGGTGGCAGATGTGTACTGGGTGCACAGGAGAATTTGAAAAGTGGGGTGGTTATTTTTCCTTCAGATTGTGCTCAGAAACACGCTTCTTTATTTTCTCACTTTGGCATTTTTTAGCCCTTTATTCTCCTATCTCTCTCCCAGCATGGTGACTCTTGGTTTTCTTTTTCCATTCTTTTTTCCTCTCCTGTGACTTAATTGTCTCTTAAACAGTGCAGCAAACTTTATTAATCAGGCTGTAATACCCCCTGTTATACATGATCTTCTGGTGTCCTCCTTTCATAGTCTCTGGGGTAAAGGTCAGTTTTTTATGTCTGCAGTAGCACAGGGCCCTGCACTGATGACTATCTCATGTTCCACGTGGGTTTGGGAGCCTGGCAAGGCTGCCGGGTCTGGGCTGTGCAATGGATTTCCTGTACACACGCTAGTCACAGTCTGTATTGATACCTCCTGGAAAGCCCAAAATTAATATTCTGGTCATTTAGTCACTTGATTGATGCATTCAGACCCACTCCATCAGGCTCCTTCCCTTTTCATCCTTATAAAATCTTTTTCATCATTTGCATTAGAAATCACAGGTTTGTCTCGTTTCTGGGGGGTTTTTTTGCAGGGTCTTTGCATTTATTTACAAAATACATTTTGGATGGTCTCTCAGCTTACCTGTTTACTAGCTGAAGAGCAGTTGCTAATGCCATCATTTCCTTGATTCCTGTGCTTTTAAAATTATAGTACTTCCTATTCCTTTGATGTCCATATTTCTAACCACTGATCTTATCCCAAGGATCTTTTTACTTTCTAAAAGCACATGTAGAGTTTTCCCACTTACACTTACCCTCTTACACTTGCCCTGCCTTTATGGTCTATAGCCCAGATAAGGTACTCAGGGCTCAGAATCCTGTCCCTATAAATGTCTCACAGGTTAAAAAATGTACCACCTCCTAATGCAATAGCCCCAGCAGTGTCCCATTAACCCACTGTCTTCTGTGCCGACTGGAAGAATTTCACAGAATACCAGTGTACCTCTAGTTACAGGAATTGCAACTCTTAAATACATTCTTAGTTTAAGGGCACAGATTGCCCCATTCACTTAAAGAGAACATTGTTTCAGCTGTAATAGTCCTTCACCACTTTTACATATGGATAGGAGATTGCTTACAGCTCTGTTTATTGTCATTTAGAACCTCTGAATTGACACCGTGAAAGTTGTTCGTTCAAATTAATGTTTCTATTGGGCTCCTGCTGTCTTAAATGGTGCAGAAAATATGTTTTGCAAAATAGAAATTGGTTTATTTATGAGGAATAGGTTTTACTTGCTATGCATAGTTTAGAATATGTTTCTCTGGACTTACATAACTCACACCACTAAAATTAATACGGTCTTAAATGATCTTTTAAGCATTGTATGATTTTTAATATATCCTTTTTAATCATGAACAGACAAGTGCAATTACTATTCACTTCCTGATTTTCTCCTCATAACTACTATTTAGTCTGCATTAAGCCACTCCAAATGGGAGTCCTTCATCAAGCTAAGGAACAATGTCTTTTGTGACTGAAAATCATAATGATGAAATTCTGAATAGCACAGACTTTGCTGTATGATCAGTTATAAAATGTGACACATTATTTTTAGATACAGTACAGGAACTGTGGTTGGGGCCAAAGGTCCCTTCCAACCCAAAGTAGTTTATAACCCAGAGCAGGCAAAGTGTCTTTTCTCACACTCCTTGCACAGGGGCCATTCCCAACTAATTTCCTGTGTTTACTGAGCCTGGCTCAGCTTAAAAACAATTCATCTGCCCACATTTGTGAGGAGTCTCTCATCCTTCTATCTCTGCCATGTGGACTAACTGGGTACTGTAAGGAATATACTCACTCCTGTATAATGTAGTGTAGCACATAAGTTTCTTGTTTGCTGTGCCTATTAGAGGGAGGAAACGGAACACCTTCCATGGTGAGTTTCACCTCACTAAACCTAGATGTGTGCAGCTTCCTTGACCTGAGCTGGGTTCCTTGCCTTCCTTTGCAATCAGTGGAGAAGCAGGAATTCCTAGGACCTGAGTCATTGCATCCCAACACAGACACCTGAAGTAAGTCAGACTAATTTCACTCTGTTGTCTCTCTCTACAGCCTAGAGGCAGTCAGACTTTTCATCAGTTCAGCCGGAGAACCCCATCCATCCCATTCTTTCTGAAAAAAACTTGAACAAAGAAATTTTGAATCAACAGCTGCCCAGTCTTGGATGGAGAAAGGCAGTCACTGCCTCTATTTAATGTGAGAAACAGATTTTGTTAACAGCTTGGTATTGGGTCCATTTTGACTTCCCAGAAACTTTGTGTCTTATCTATCATGCACAGCGTTTGCAAGTGATCCTGTCCCAGAGATGGGCAAGACTGTTCAGACCTCATACCCCTGGAGCCCTGGGCATGTCTCAGAAGCACTATGTCACTGTGGCTCTAGAAGTCAGGAGCCACCAGATATCATTGCCAAACTGTGCCATATTTTCTATGTTGTGCTGAAAAAGCCTAGCCAGTACTGTGTCCATCTCCTGTTCTGAAACTTGTGTATAGAAGATAACTTTCTCTTGAGTTTTTTTTCCTGAGGACCATCCCCCTTTCCTGACCAAACCAGTACAGTCAAAGGCCTGGGAAAAAAAAAGAAGTTCTTTTACACCAGATTTGTAATGCAGATGTCTAATTTGGAGTTGAACTGGAAGAGAATGCTTAAATGGAATTCCATTCCCTACCACCCCTTTCTCTTAAACTTTTCCAAGCCAAGTATTCAGGTATCTGTCTTGGTATTCTGATGGAGGAGAAATTGACATGAAAACTTATGTCTATCTGGTAACAGTTTTTAAAGTTTCAGTACAGACGGATTTCTCAGGAGAGGGACCAGAACACAAAGCGGCTCAGTGAGCATCAATGCCACTGTGAACTAATTGAGACTATAAATGAGCAGTGCTGCTTTTTCCAGAATATTCACTTCAGTGATTCTGGTTCAACAGGTCGGTCAGGAACAGGGGTCATTCGAGAATGGGTCATTAAAATTACAGTGGTGGAATTTCCAGATAAGGACAAACCGTGGAGACTGAGCCTCTTATTTTTGGAGAGGCAACGGAGGAGAATTTGTTTGACTGCTTTTACAGGACCAATCCCAGTGTAAGCATAAACTCCATGGTAATTACATGATACTGTTTTTTCCTAGGCATCTTATCTTTTTTAGTACACATTTAGTAGCTCTTTATTGCCATATTTTTCTCTGTTTTGTCTCCATATTTTACCTCCTGCAGGCTATTGAAACTACACTCTGGAGGTAGAATTATTTGCTTCTTCCCATGATGCCTATTTTATGTGAGATCTGTTAATGACTCGTATTTTTTACATACCCAGTAAATGAATGGGGATCCACGTCACAAAGAGGGATCTGAGACACAGCTATTAGAGTTTAAAAAATGCATTATTTTGAGTACCCAGTTAGAGACACTTCCAACCTTACTTTTTCAAAGCCTTATATGGCAAATTCTAACTCAAGCAACAAATCTGAGTGTTCAGTGCTTTGATAGACCTGATCCCAGAGTTTCATACCACATATCACAGAAAATGAGGAACACTTTTGAGCATATGTGAAAAGCTCACCATATGCCTTGACTGCCCTTGCACAGGAACACGGTGGCAGAGGCAATAATTGCAGCTGATCCTCCACAGCATCACTTGGCCATTCTTTTTTTCTTCAACAGGTTCCTGCAACTCCTCCAACCATCTTTTATAAATGGTGCTGAGATCTTACAAGGAGCCATCTTCTCTACTACTTGTCCAATATTTATCCCTTTAGAAGTTTAATTCTGTGTTTTGACTGAGGAGGTGACATTTAGCTAAAATGATAAATAATCATATAACTGAAGACTTCAAAACAGAGTGCTCAAGAGAGATGTAATCCTACTGCACTGACAAGCTGAACTCTAGTATTCCTTTGCTCTGAAGCACTTTCTGTTTCTCCACTCTGTTCATTCACAGGGTGTTGTTCCCATCATGGCCGGGTGCTGGGGCGAGATCACCTCAGGCACCTCAGCTGCAGCTCCTGGACTGACTCCTGCCCTACATGTGTCACCACAGCCCGACTGGGACACCCTGGCCATCATCCCACACCTGCTGGTTTGAAGCACAAGATGAGTGCAACTGAGGTCTTCAGCCTCCTCTGATGCTGTGGGGGAGTCTGATTCCTCCCAATGCCCAGTCTCCTCACATAGTTAACTACCATTTCTTCCCAACCTGACTTTCTCTCCCCTATTCCCTTTCAGCCTCAGTGTCCCCACACTGATGTTTCCATCCCTGACTCTGCCCAGGCTGATCTGGGGCCAGTGAGGCCAAGAATGCCTCTTTTGCTCCACAGGGAAGGACGCACAGAGACTGGGAAAACTGGGGGCACAGAGTAGCTGTTACAGACTGAATATTCAAAGGAGAACTCATTAAGACAGAGTTCCCAAGACCCTGAGCCAGAGGCCCTGGATTACAGCCAAATAATCAAAATTGCATCATAGTGCTTTTCTTAATACTGAACAACAGCTGCTCTTTTTTGTGTTTTTTGGTTTTTTTTCCCTAGTTGTTTTCTTCCTTCTCAGAAGTGGCTAATCTACTTTGCCTGAAACCTCTGAAAAAAATTCAGCTTAGGGTGGGCACATAGCACTGACATTTACAGCCTGAAGCATTCATGTCTGACAAAGTTAAAAGCGACTGAAAACAGGGTATTTTTATAGGAAATACCAAACTTAATAATAAGAAGCTCTATCACCTCTGCCTATTGTAATGAATGATCCAGAGAAGGTAATTCAAAGGACTCGTTTCCCCTTTCTCAGAAGACGAACAAGGCGACATGAAATGAAATGGAAAGGCTAAAGGGAAATACTTCTCACAGAGATGCAGCACCTGAAATTCATTGTCAAATGATAATGCTGAGAACAAGAGTGTAGCAATTCACAGAAGAGTCGGTTCCACATAATAAGAACATCTGCAATTGTTTGATAAGACACATTTATAGAGGACATTTTTCTTTATGCTTGAGGACATATGGCAAGTGCTAACTGCCTGAAGAAGAACCTTTCCTAACAGATTATCTGGCCACTGGGATTATCAGATCTGCTTCTCCAAAGTATTCAGCACTGTTGTTTAATATGTTTAGACTATGAAGTATTCAAACCTACCAGTTCATTCATGCAGACCTAAGCAGTCCATTCAGACAGTGATGGTTGGGTGGTGGGGTGGTGTTTTGGGTTTTTTTTCAATTTAGGAGCAATTCAAAGGGAGATGAGTTGCTCTGTTCAAATGATGAAACATGGATCCTCTCATTGATTACATAATTGCAGCTTTAACATTAACATTCAGTGTTCCCAGAATAGACTGAAAACACAATTATTTATTTTAAATATAACCTCTTTCCTTGATCAGTATGTCACCAGTTCTTTTAATTTGTAGCATATGTCCCATTCAGCAGACATTGCATGATATAATACATTTCAAAGGAAGAAAAGTCAAAACCACCTTTCATAACAAATGTCTAAAGGCAGCACACACTTTAACTGCCAACTTGCCACCAGATATTTGCTGTCACTTATCCAACATATTACTGAATGTTGTCATCAGTGCTACAGATGACTAGTAATAAACAGTAGGATTTCCCTTAGAAGCTGTTCACTCTGCCTAGTCTGATATGTTGGAAATGTACAGGCATTTTATTTAGAACTTACTCTTCAGATACATCCCGTTGCATCTGTGCTTTGTATAATAATGGGCTTTGTATAAGCAGCTTCAATTCCTGTGAACCACGACAGCTTATCACACACTAGGTGTGAATTCATAATAAAATCACTCACCCTTGTCAAATTGTAACATATCTCTTTTTGCATATAGGTTTTTTTGATCTGGGAAATCTTTAATTGCAACTAACAGCGGCTACAGATAATGTTATTCTTAAAAAAAAAAGAAGTTATTCTGTGGGTTAGTTTAAATTAGTCTTGTCTCAGCAGTTCCAGCTGGGACGGAAATAATCTGAATAACGAGCTTGTCTCACGAGAATATCTTACTGTTCTGGTGGGCTTTGAAAATAGTACTTGTATGTAACTCAAGTTATACATAAATCATATCAATATTACCAAATTATCACTTTATTATTGTCATGAGATTTTAAAAAAAAAATTAAAATCACAAATAAACCAAAACCAAAAACACAAGCAAAAAAAGAAAGAAGAAATATCTACATATGTGGGATTATTCATCTAGTTTTAGATTTCTCAAACTTTTATGAGTGATATTAGTCAAAAATTGATAGAATTATAAAATATCCTGAGCTGGATGGGACTCACACAAATCACCAAAGTCCAGCTCCTGTCCCTCCACAGGACAACCCCAGGAATCACATCACATGCCTGAGAGCGTTGTCCAAGCATTTTGTGAACTCGGTGCACTTCAACTCTGGCACCTGTTCCAGTGCCCAGCCACTCTCTGGGAGAAGAATCTTTTCCTAATATCCAACCTAAATCTCCCCTGAAGCAGATTCTTGCTTCTTCCCTGCCTCCAAACAAGAACAGTTCATGTGTCTGTTATAGCCTCTGTTTCTCCATTTTCTGGAGCAGAGGGCTCCTTAGTGTAGTGGAAAAACTGTCCTCCTCTGAGCCAGAAATTGCCTGCTGCTCCTGATTTTGACAAGATGTGCGAACAGGATGTAGCAAGTAGAACCAGTGAGTGCCGTGTCTGTGTGCCTGCTGCAACTTGGAAATGAAGTCAGCACTGAAACCGTAAAAGAATGTTGAAACCTCCACAATTAATAATTTAAAGGCACTCAGGAAAAAAACCTTGTTCAATTTAAAGGGTCTTTACAGAACACTTTTTTTTAACGTCAGAATCTACTTTTCCAAAAAAGCAAATAACTTGCCTTATCAATTCTTGGGGGTTTTATTTGGTTTGGAGTTTTTTTCTGCACTGAATAATCAGTGTAGTAATTCAAGTCACTGAAGCAAAGCTGAGTAAGTGCAGCAAGGATGCTGAGACTAAAAAAATTTTTTGCAGGGCTACATAAGCACCAACAATATGGGTACCACTTCACTGCTGAGAGAAAAGTCTGTAAAAAGCAGCTGTAAAGGCAGATAAACTGGGAGAGGACTGAGGAATTCTGGTATTTTGCTATTTCATGTTACCTGGTCTCACCCTCAGTCTAAATTATTTGGTATTTTCTTTAACTGGCAGTAAAGTCAATTGAATTTTAAAAATTTTAATTATATTGACATTTAATTGCTTATTCTAAGGAGATGATAAAAAATATCTGGAGAAAAAAGGATGCAGAATTAACTTACAATGCCAATACTGCCAAAAGAAAAAATTATTAAGCCTTTTGCTGATGTTTGAAAGGAGAAAGAAGTCATCAATATTTTACAGGCAACAAGACTGAGCAGGACATTATATGTGTGTGTATATATATATATACACACACACACATAAACAGCTAGACTTCTATATCTGTGAATATGTGTGCATATATATGAGTGCATCTATAGCTGCATGAGTATGTATATGTCTATACACATAAAATGTATAAAATCACTGGAAAAGCCAGATACTTAATTTAATAAGTGGGAGATATTCTGCCTGTCAAAATCCTTTCTTTCTAACCTATCATGACCAGCAGTCCTGGATAATTATCTGACACTAAAGTGACACCAATTAGAAAAAAGAAGTAAAAATTTTCCTCTCCAATTGCAAAAAAAAATATGCAGAATGATGGATATATTTCCATTTTTCCTGAGGTCCTGGCTGAAGAGGTTCTCATCTCTGAACATTTAGCTCTACTACAACAAATTGCTGCCATTTCAGTTAAGGAAGTTCACGTGTTTATGAGGCACGCAAAGGAAATCATTTTGGTGAAAAATAACACACCGAGTGCAATTTTTGCATGGATATTACTAACCCAAATTATTCCAGCTTTTTGGGTCATACAGGAACAAGGAGTTGAAGGGAGCAATAAGGTCCATTTTGGCTGCAGGATTGCACAGGCACAGAGGGGACTACTGAGGCCCACACGTGTATGGACAGAGAATTAAAACATATAGGACTGAACCAAATGGATTGAAATGACTTTGCAAGCTCTGAGAGCAGCTGGGAAGCTGAGGGAGGGAGATAGGTTGAAAAGTGGACAGCAGGCAACAGACACCTTGTCCCTGCCGAGGACTGGTAACTCCTGAGCCCTTTCTCACCACCAGCCACCTGCCTTTCAGCTACTCAGCGTTGCTCCAGTACTTCCAGTGTGATTCTAAGCTACATTCAATGAAAACAATTACTGTGTTTGCTTTTGCCCATCGTATTCTGGCTGCTAAGCAGATATCTGGTTATATCAGTTTACAACACCATAGTATCATTAATCAATTAATCAGTTGTGTTGCCTGTGATTTAGAGCAATCCAAACAAAAATGTTTGGAATCCAGTTTGCAAAAGCTCAGGTATCTTCACAGAAAGGGACCTTACGAAGCAGAAATACTGCCCAGTGCCCCAGTGGCAGTTCAGATATCACTTGCTAATATAGATGATTTGTATGGTAAAAAATGCAAAAAAAAGTCTTTTATGGAAGCATCAAGAAAGACTATAGATAAAACTATGCCACTATGTCACTTCTGAGCAATCTGTACAAGATGTCTTGTTGCTACTTCTGATTTTGTGTAACTTACAGTCAACTCAGTCCTGTTCCATCAGTGATACTTTCGGTTCAGCACATCAGTTGGGATCAACCAGCACAAAATCACTCCTGTCAGTGAAACTATGCCAATCTGCATTCACCATCTGGCCTAAGGCAGATGCCATGTCTCTTATGTCAATAGTTACAATTTTACTTCTGTTGGCTTTACACCCTGGTGACATACCAGCTGCTAGACACCACAGCTTAGTTTATTTCTGATTCTTACTGCATATGGTGAAGTGCCTGGATATTTTCATACAGTTTGACATGCTTTGGAAGTGCCAAATGGCCCAGTCTCACACAGTTAGCACTACTCCAGCAGCCTGCCCAGAAGCACCATCTGAGGTCATACTCAGCTATGGAGGTTTGCTTTGGTTTTGTTTACTGTATGCTACAAGTAACCTGGATTTGAACTGTTCTCCCTAAGTGTCAGCTTTGTGCATGACTGCATGGCCACATGGACTCTATAGTCTTCTGCAAGGTGAAAGTCACCTTCAGCAGAAAGTTTCCCCACCACCACCAGCAACATGCTCCGCAGTCCTAATTCCCAGATCAGGCCATCACACAAGATTAGCTCGCTGCCCAACTAATACTGACATTCAAAATTGCAATTTTTATGGCAGATGAGAAACCTGAGAAGTGTTTTACCACCATGTTTTGTAATGATAATGAAAATATTCTTAAAACTCAGTTGTGTCACTTAACTGTGGACAGCATTCTTCTTACTTCCCAGGAAATGTCTATAACTCAGGCACTACCTGCATCTGGAGTATCCTTGTACATGCCTACACCAAGGAAAAAGAAGACCGAGGAACAATCTCTGCAACCGAGACCAATTGGCCCAGAGCTCTGAGATGTTAAAAGTACCTGAAGTGATGCTGGGGCCATGTGGGAGCTTGTCAGACCGTATTTATTACATCAAACTGAAAGTGTGTTGCACTCTCTGGGGTGGGGTGAAGATACAGATGAATGGTTGATAGTTCACCTCAGGAAAAGCTGTTAAAATGCAGAGGATCTCTACATGGATACCCCATCCTCTCATCCAAGTTAACCCATCTTTGGGACATAGGAAGATCTTTGTTATTTCAGTTCTTTGCTGTAATTTCCATAATGAGATGTCATCTTTGAATTTGTAGGTATATTAGCTACTTTCTGCTTATTTTTTTGCTTCATTGCAATTTAAGGAATGGGATAAAACAGATAAATCAATCCCCTCTACAAAAGGCCACAAATTGGCTGTGTACCACTGTCCTAGTGCCAGCAAATCCACAAGAGGATGTGAATAATAACAGAAATGTATAAATAATGAGAGAAATAATGGAAATAGCTTCATTAAGGTAATTTCCCTGGAAACAGTTATTGCTTGAAGCACTGTAACAAATGATATTTTGTGTATACCACAATTTAAAGAAATTATTTAATGATTCCCATGAGGGTTCTCTGACTTTAAAATAAACACATTATGTCTTAGTCTGTGCCCAGAGAGTTAATGGTAAAACAAAGCTGCTCAGCCTGGCTTTCACTGACATTAAAAGCATTTTGTACTGCCCTGCCAGTTTCAAGTAGCCAGACTTCTGACAGGCTTAAGAATTAGGAATTGTACTTTTGCACATTTGGAAGAAGTCCAAAATGTATCCCAATACCAAGTACATTTTAAACTGCTTAAGGCAACTTTATGTGACGAGAACAGTGGAAAGGCTCACGAAAGCAAATGACTGCGAGGTACAACAGCTCCACAGATGCACACTCTGGCCCTGAAGTTCTAACAGCATTGTGACATTCTAGTTATTTAGCTATTTTCCAAGATCAGAGGTCCCCTTGGGCACCAATACCAGTGGGATTGACTCAGGTATGGTGTTTGTGACTGCTCCAGAGAGCAAAGAATAATATTTTTGTTACAGAGTGTATTAGCTGCAATAAAAAAGGATTTGGTATCTGGAACACAACTGGTGAAAGAGGGTTTTTTCAGATTTGTGGGGAGTTTCCTGTAAATTAAAGCAGTACCAGGCTGCTTTCAAGAAACCCAGTCCTGTTCACCCCATTTGCAAATTGTTAGAGGGTCCCAGGAATGGTTCTGGTCTGGGCCACCCAATGTCCCCTGGCACTGCTTGAGAGACAGTAGGACCAAGGCAACCTAAAATGGCTGGCAATTTGGATAGTGCTGTCCCTTTTTGGAACACCCCCCATAAGTATTTGATGGTGTGCACATAGATTATTTAAAACTTGTTTGTTTTATATGTTTAGACATAAATTGCTTGTACAAATCAAGACTGGTTTTCCCATGCCTCGTATCTGCAGGTCTTCCTCCCCCTCCCTCTCCACCTTTGCTGCTTGTTACAGCCTGATGTCAGTACCTAGTAAAAGGGTATAGACTTGTAGATTGAAAATAAGACTCCTCCTTCAGGGTATTTTGAAGGAAAGCAGCATATTTTATTGTAAGTTGTGATGGAAATGCACAGACCCTTGACTATACTTAGTCCTGACTATATACTAACATCACGCAAAAGTCTTCAAACTGAAAGGACAAATTAGCAATTTTACTTTGGAAATGCCTCCCAGAAACAGCTCCAAACAATGAAAACCATGAGTTAATAACATGCTACAAACTATTCTATTAATACTTTTATGAATATATAATAAATACTTTGAAACACCGAAACAGATTTAGTAAATAAGGAGCCTTTAAAACACCATAGAAGACTAGAATGATCTTGCAAAATCAGTATGTTTTCCCAAAGACTGAAAATTTGCCTATATTGCATAATCACAAACTTGAATTTTTTCTTTCAGCCTCTTTGAGACAGAACAGAGCCAATTGCTCAGAAATGTTTCTCCTGAACTGTGTTCAAGTGGCAGTGATTTACATTTGAAGTGTCCATGCCTTACACTTCCAAAAATACACATAAATTTAAAACTGAATTTAAGTGGTCATGTCATCTGCCGAATTAGTAATTTTTTTCATTATAGCACCCTGCTCTGCTCAGATGCAAAATGAGTTAGTTGCAGAGTAGCTAACTTTTGCACATGTGGATTGAAATGCAAAAATGACTGCATGCTCATAAATGTCAGGCTCCTGTTTACTTACATTTCCACCTCCTCAGGCTAAATTCCTGTATGTCTCACTCCACAACATGTAGAATTGCTCTTCTGAAAAGGGAAGCAGGTTTTAATTCTGTAATGATCTGCCTAGACTCCACATCCTTGCATCCAAAAAAACCAAACAAACAAATAAACAAACAAAAAAAAAACCAAAACAAAAAACCACAAAAAATACGCCACAACCTGACACTATAGGAAAAGGAATAGAGAATTCCCTGATCAGTGTAAAAGTATGCAAAGCTTATAAAAGTTGCTTCAGCATAAGACTTATAAAGGTTAATAGTTTTATTGTATTCCAGAAACTAATAGAAAAGCTTTGATAAAAAAGGGTATTCTTTGCAAAAGTAAAAAAAAAAAAAAAAAAATCTTTGTTAGATTTTCTATGTTATTTTGAGCAATTTCTTCTAAATTTTAATCCTGCATTAATTCCTGTGAGAATTTACAGCAGTAACAGGAGCAGGTTGCCCTGTGGAGTTGCTCTTACTCTTTATTACCTCTCTAGTTATGTTAATGTGCTGCTCAGGCTAAGAGATACTAGTGAGAGAGAGAGAAATTATTCCCAGCACATCATGGACCTTGTTTAGTCTGCTCTTGGAGGTGACTTGGTACATCCAGGAGAGCTTAACTGGTGATAGATCTCTGTCTCAAATATATATAAGCATTGACACATATACGGAAGTCTGAAGAGACAACCTAGCAGAAGGCTGACTATGTATCTGTATATTCTCAGTAAAATGACTTTTAACATTTCTCTCAATATATACAAACACCAAATTTGGGGGAGAAGGGGCTTTGCAGACTCAGTTGTGTGGATTGACTTCTGTAGCCTCCGACTCTATAGATTCAGAGGCTTTTGTTGACTCCATGTTGAGCCTTAAGGAATTTCAAAATCAATCACCTGTCATCCCTGTTGATACTTCTTTAATGTTTCAGGCTAAGGCAGTAACAAATAATAGTTACCTGTAAGGGGCACCCTCCACTAATATTCATGAACCACCTTAAGGATGGCCTCTTCATAAATTAGCCTCAGAGGAGGATTATTCAAAAGACAGCAGCAAATGAAGCCTAATGCATCCTGAGTAATGAGGGGTTCTGAGTAAAAAGCAAAAATGTTATTAATGGCAAAGTCCTTTAACACCTAACCAATATTAAAAGTGACTATCAAATAGTAAGACTTATCCCTCTCTTGAAAGCGATTGCTCTTAGACGAGCAATGCTACAGCAGGCACAAACATTGCAAAAAGAGATCACACTGCCTTGTAATTAAAATGTAAACACCCTCGCTGAAGGCAGAAGATTATCATAAAACAGCCTGGCGTGATTTTTTTTTTTTGTGAAGTCTAGCACAGGAACAAAGAAAAAACAGAGCCAGCTGATCTCTGTTGTGAGATTTAGCTGTTTAGAGCCTTACTCTATCTAATCAGACTATCCTCACTCAACAGCATGACTTCAGTAAAGGACTGGAACTTCAAAACCTGTTTAATCATCAAGAGTCAAGCCAAAGGGTGTTTCTGGGGCAGACAGTACAGTTTGCTGACAATTTTCCATAGGAAAAGAAAGGGCAGGAAAGTAGCATGGATAACTTGATAAGGAATAGTGAAGATAAAATTTCTGTCTACCTAAATGCTTTGAAGTTCATTCTTCTACATGCCTTTACATGTCACACAGCCATCAGCCACCCGGGTATTTTACTGACAGAAGTTAGTGTGATATAAGTTTCCACATAAGTACAGTCAGGCCGACTCTGCACTGAAAAGATTGCCCAGAGGACAGTAATGGCTTTTTTAACTATTCAACACTTCTTGACACTGTTACAATGCCCATCAGTAACCTTCACTTGCACCTTTTTCAGTTCAAGTTTCATATACAAAAATACTCAGACCATCAAAAAAACAAATGCACCTGCTTCTGACTTGTACTGAAATTTTATTTCCATATTTACTGTCCTCCATCTGGGAATGCAAAAGAAAGGACGACAAATTGAAGACATAGCATCAGTTACACTTAGTGGTGTTGAGTAGTTTTGGAAGATATAATTAATTTTATATGGGATTTTGAGGTAACATTGTGCTATGAGGCATGTGTGCTTGAAGACCTTGATCTGCTATTTCAGCATGCAAGGTTCTTTTCAAAAACCTTTGTAGTAAGCTTCCCATTCTCAACATATGATGCAATCACTAAGTTATATACCCAAGAGATCTTGGTCTCTAACTATCTTCCCCCACTTCAAATACAAAACAGTCAAGTCACTCTATCAAGACTGTCTTTGCATCATAGCAGAATCATATTTCTAAATAACAGTAATTTTTTATCATCAAGGGCTAACTTCTATTTATTTGCTGATTGAATAATTACAAACCAAACTGGCAGTAAATTTACTCCTGTTGAGAAGCCTTTACAGAATCATTCAGTTTTCTATAAACATGTTTAATTTTTGTAAGTGATAGCAAGTGATTCCTCTGATTATATTTCAACCGTTTTTTCTTGCATTTTTCTGCCTCCCAGAGCTGTTGATTGAAATCTGGAGGCAGGTAGAATGATTAGCTCACTCCAAGTGTTTGAAATGCAATATGGGCTCCATGGTGATTCATTAAATTAGGTATGAAGACATGGAGGTTTTCCCAAATTGCAGGAAGCTGTCCTAGTTACTATAAATGATAAATATTGTTATGAAAATAAATGAAAACTAAATCATTGCATTTATTCCTCAGGATATTCACAAATCACTCACAATAATGAGTCAAGATTAAATACCTGTACAGTCTAGCAGATCCAGAGTGTCTAAACTTTAGACATGAAATACCCATGTTTCTTGTCTGCTGACAGAGATTTTGTCTAGGACGGGATTTCAGGGCTCACTAAATGGCCCTTGCCCACCAAAAGTTTGGATTAAAGTGGTGTTTTTGCCATTTGAGAAAACTGGTACAATTTTCTTCTTCTGAAAAATTGTGCTTCTTAGAGATACGGACTTACATTGACACTAATGATCGTTGCTGGTGGCCAAAACTTTAGAAATAGGCATGATTTATAGGGCAAGCATGGGAAAGTTGACAGCTCTGCTAGTCCTAGTCCCCGTACAGATGCTGGGTCTGTGGCACCTCACAGATTTCCCACATGGCACACATTCTGAGCAAGCCCCACGGGAAATACTTCTATTACTTCATTTTCTAACTCCATTTCTACCTGCTCCATAGGGATGAAATGCACTTTCCACTGAAATCATTCAGCCGAAAGCTCACTCATGCCCAGCTCAGTGTGATGACTCCTGACCTGTCCCCTGCCTGGTTCGAGGGTGTCTTAGCAACAGTACAATAGCAGAGCAAACTTATGTGAGCAGAAATTTGTCCCTTTTTTTCCCTGCATAACAGCTGTAAAATTAACACCACTGCTTTTAGCAAGGCAGATAACATCTCTGATGTCCTGCAGTGCTGCTGAGTGCAGTCACTGCATCATTAAACCCTGTGTGGCAAAGGCAGGTGATGGTCCACTGTAAACAGAACAGGACTTTTCCCCTCTTCTGCATCTGAAGCCCCTGGACAACAGGAACAGTCTGTAAGAACTTCTGTGTGGGGCCACAACGAATCAGGAGGACTTGGGAACAGTGTCAAAGCAGTGCCCAGGGCTGGCAGTGAGCAAAGGAAAGGAAGGTTTCCCTCTCTAAGGACTGAAAAGGAATGCTAGAAGGGGTTGCCATGGAAAGGGAGGCAAACAAGGATAATTTGCCTAGTGTGTTCCACTAAGATAAAGGACACACTAAAACTTCTCTAACAGGGAATGAAAGAACTGCCAGCAATTTAAACACTCAAATAAACACTTTTTACCATTTCTGTCACAAGACATTTTCTGTGACTGGAAAGAGTAAACAGTGGCTCTCACAGAACATGATTTCTAAGTTTGTGAGCTGAGGCTCAGGAGACACTTAAAATACAGAGATTTTTCCTTTTTAACTTTTCTTCTGAGCCTGGAGGGAAACATATAATGTAAAACCTTTAAGCGCAAAGGTGAAAAGCATGCACACAAAATTTCCAGAAAGCATGGACAGGGTGACTCATATGCAAGTGGACAGTGGCTTTAAATGTTTCCAGCTTTACTGTAACTAGGCAAGTAATTTTTAATTTTGAAGAAGAGCAATTGAAGATTTTAAGAAAACTTCCAGCAAAGCTCCTTGACTACAACTGCCAGAGGTTTGAGGCAAAATCCAGCCCTTCACCTCTGTACAATGTGCCCCAGAAGGTGAGAGTAATGCAGGTTCTGGTTAATAGATCCCTTGGGGTGGATTAGAGTGAAAAGACACTGAATGATTGGTGTTTGTAAAAATATATATGCAGGGTTTATTTTAGAACAATTTGGTTGCAATAGAAGTTTCACAACTGAGCCACTCAACCTCCATTTCTTTGGGACTGGACTGTGTTTGGAAACTGACCTCAAGTGGGAAGACAGCTTCAAAGAATGTTGTCCCAGGTTAATGAAAGGAAAGAACATATAGATGGGACAATCCATAAGAAAACCATATTATCTTGATCCTAATTGTTCTGAACATGTCATCAGTCTGCCTTACCCATTACAGGAAAATCATCCAACATCTTTCATGAGGGTTTTGTGGACAGTTTGTCACAGCAGTGACAATGGGGCTTCCTAGAAGTGTTCAGATAGTTTGGAAGCCAGCTGAGTTTCCAACATCCAGTTATACCTAACTGAACAAAACCTCCTTCAGCAGATCCCTGATTTTGCAGAGGTACCAATATAAAATTTTATCAACAGCTATGATGTTGATTGACAAAATGAAAAACTAAAAAAAAAAGGGGGGAGGGGAAATAAAAGGGATTAGATGAAGCAGCAAAAATTCACTCTGTGATAAAGTCTGCAGAATTAGTGTGGTCAATTCATCTAAGACAGGAAGCATTCAAATAATTATATAGCAGCAAGCTTCCAAGATTATGAAGAACATTCCCTAGAAAACAGCAGTGCAGTCTGTATCGGTTAAAGATGCACAGAAGATGCTAGCCAAGATGCAAGCCAACCACACTTAATTGTTTTAGCATCAGAAGTACTGAAAAGTTTACAGCATTGCAAAGAAACTATAGCTGCAGATAAATTATTTGACTTTTTTGTTCAAAAACACTGACAGAAAGACAAGGAAAGATGACACTTGTAGGGATAAAATCAACTGTGAGTTTCTAGCTGCTGACTGAAAGAGTGCTTTGTCAGGGTGACTGACTCCGTGTGTCTCTGTTATTAAAGAAGCACCATGGGAAAACAATTAAGAAAATAAATGATACAGAGAATCACACTGTCATCATGGATTTTTCTATCTGAAATAGTTAGAGCAATAAAGAAGAGCTATTTGGCTTTAACTGTACCAAAATTCATCTTTTAACAGGAGAGTGTGGTGGAGTTTCTAAACTGCACTGCACCTTAGACTTCGAGCAACTCAGCAATCTTGGATGTTCAAAGCCAGACATCCCTTAGCTTACATTTTTAGTTTATAAAAATGGCACAAAAAACTAATCTTAATTTTCAGTAATTAAGTAGGTCATTAACTAGACAAAAAAATTCGTCATGGAGAATAATACACATTTCTGTCTGTGGGCCGTTGTCAACAGGATGGGCCCAGACTCTTCAGTGCTGCCCAACAACAGGACAAAGGGCAACAATCAAAAACTGAAGTTCCATCTAAATATGAGGAAAAACTTCTTTACTGTGAGGGTGACAGAGCACTGGAAGAGGCTGCCCAGAGACGTTGTGAAGTCTCCTACTCTGGAGGTACTCGAAACTCACCTGGCTGTGATCCTGTGCAACCTGCTCCAGGTGAACCTGCTTTAGCAGGGGACCTGGACTAGATGATCTCCAGAAGTCCCTTCCAATCCCAATCATTCTGTGATTCTGTGATTTCTGTTGTTCTCTAGATAACTTGGGAAAAATTGGAGCTCTGCTCTGCTTTTGAGGCTCCCATGCCTTTCTCTAAAAGCCATATTCTGGAAACTGCTTTCATTGTCCTTATTTTGTTCAGGGTCTCCTGGATCAAAACATGATTGTTATAGGTAACTCTGATGCAACATACAAAGCCAGCACATAATGCAACATCAGTGATGCAGAGAAGCAGAAGTGCTCTAGTACTCAACTGTTTGTGTCAAGGGCATCACTAGGATGAACAATATAGAAACCCAGAGAAGCTTTGGCAAAATGATGAATTAACTGACAAAGAAGAAGCTGCTTAGGATGTTTGGCCATGACATGGCAAAAGAAGACACGTTTTAAATGTTCTGTATTGAAGCATGAAACATGGTCCGAAAAAGAGAAAGAAAATTGAAGGGAAAGTATCACCTAATACAAGAAGGGAATGCACAAAGACAGAAGGAGATTAAATGAACCAGTGGAAAGGACACATATCAGAAGGAGGGTTACGAAGATAGCAGGTCAAACACAGATTTTTTTTAAAAAAAGGAGAGTTGAGATGAAGCTTTTGCAGCACATTCTCATTTAATGTATGACACGAGAAAAGATGACACAGATTAAAAGTCTCCTTTTGGAGGGGTGAAAAGAAATAGCAATTTTGGGCAAACATCAAAGGGTGTAATAGCTCTGTTTATACTGAATGAAAAATGTTCTGCAAAGGAGTCAATTTACATAATGTGGAGGCATTTAGTATGATTTATAGCTCTGCCTTAAAGGCAGTGGAGTGAAAAAAATGTTAAAACCCCTGCATTTTCTTAGCGGAATAATTGGTGTTGAAGAAGAAACTTGTAAGAACATCATGAATTTAGAGACTGGGAAGAAGCTGCAGGTGGACATGTGTTATTGCACAGTTAGACAGGGTGCTGCAATGACACCTTTTCCCCAGTACCATTACGGGGAACAGGAGGAAAGCACCTTGCAGCCAGAGTCAGATCCCATGAGACCCTGAAGAGGACAGACCTTCCCCCCAGTGCTCTAATGTGTGGTGCATGGATAAGGATATACTCTCCATCTTAAACAGTAAACTAGCAGCCACCTGCCTTGCTGCATCTCCCCGAGTTGCCTGCCTACCTGCCTGTGCTCCAGCTCATGTGTCATATTTTGCTTGGTAACTTCCACACCAAAACCAATCTGGATGTAAAAAGTATTTCTTCATTTCTTTCTGCTCCTATTGCCAGCAGGACTTGCTTCTTGAGACTACCTCAGGTGTCAGGTATCAGTTCTCATAGGAGCACAAAGGTGGATGCGGAAAACACACGGCCCAGCAAAGGGACAGGTAGGACCTCTCTTGTGACAGCTGCCCCCCAGTTTTTGCAGCTGAAAGCAGTTGCAGAACAACAGCCTCATTCCCTGAGAGATCCCAGTGGGGAAGAGAGATAAATCAGTGCGAGACACAAGGCCTGAGATTTTATCAGGCTTCAACAGTAAAACAACTTTCTCATCGCATTTAAATTACACTCAGAGGGAAAGAAGTGCAGATAACTCAGAAGAGCCTCCTTTACACCAGTGTGACAGGGCTGCCCAAAGTACATGGTAGGAAAAGCCTGACACAGAGGGTCTGGCAGAGCTTTGAGAAAGAGTTTCCTGCAGGTGAGTTCCCAGCTCTGGGGGCTGTGCTGATCACTGCCTGGGAGCTCAGAGCGTACACATGGCATGAGCACTTGCTGCTGAGTGCCTTTAGGCTGAGCCTTGAGTTACATCTCAGCTTTGCTGCTGGAATCCAGGGCAGTTTTATTTCCAGGCTACCTCTGGCATCATTTTGCTCTTGAAAAGGGACTGCTTTTCCCACAAAGATATTGCCCCAGCACTCTGTGCTTCCTCTCCGTGCTGATCCCTCTGCCCTTTTCCTGTTCTACAGCTTCAGGTGCAAGGCAGAGCTAGCTCCCTGTGACTGGCAGAGGGATATTCCTGTGAGTTCTGCATAGCCTGTGAAATGCTCTCCTTTCTGAGAAAAACTGCTCTGCTACTCACCTTCCAGCTGAGATGGAATTCGTGGCATGTCTATTTTGTTTTGAATCAAAAGAGATGATCACATTTTGATTTGCCCATGGATAATATTTAGTACAGGCTTTTAAAGGGAAGACTTTTTGCTTTGTTCTGCTAGACACTAAACACTCCCAAATTTTGAGCAGCCTGATGTAGTGGGAGTTGTCCCTGCCCATGGCAGAGGGGTTGAAACTCGACGATCTTTAAGGCCCCTTCCAACCCAAACCATTCTATGATACTATGATTCAGTGACCTAAATGTGAAATCATAATCCTCTGCACGACAAGGGAACTCTTGATCATGTTCTGGTGACAGTCACTGAGAAATTAGCAAAAGCTGGCACTAAGCATTCTTCTTTTCAAACTCAATGTTCTATTTACTTCTTTGAAAATGTGGAGATTGAGTTTCCTCAACTGAGTGCAAAATAATTTCTGCCAAACAAGTACTTATGGAACAAACTCGTTAATGTATTTTTGAGAGGTGTAAAATAAGAATGAGAACGTTTTTTGTGAAAATTGCCATAGATAATGTTTTACCGTTTGCCTTTAAAAAAACAAAACAAAACAACATTAAGCTAAAGACTCTACCTCTCACAGTGTCGAGAGTTTCTGCAAGCCATGGGTTAGCACGTTGATAGTGCGTGTAAAATCAATACCAGATAACTTAATTGTTGACTAATCTCAATTCACACACTCCTAAGGATAAGTGTACTATAGAGTCTGCTGGGATTTTTATCCTGTTTCATTAATGAAAATGGAAAGATTCTTTCCAAGATTACCCAGGCTGTTCATTTTATAGATTGTCCTTTAAAAAACACTGTTCTGTAAAACTGAGGAAACCGGAATCTGATACAAATCTGATACAGAAGGTAGTCTGGTAATTCATAATTTGAGCTCCATTCATAAATATATTAGCTTTATAAAGGTAGAAAAATATTTACCCTCTCACACACAGTCTAACTCCTTATCCCTGTCTTGTACTGTAGTCAGGACATTTGTCTTTTGAGATCTATTTAAACCATCTAAACTCATTAGGGACCACAATACCAGTACTTATAGGGAGCAACATCTTACATGAGCAGGCTCACCAGTCTCACCTATGGAATAGGATACTGGCCAAAATCAGTACAGATTGTACAGCAGGGTCCTGAGTATGTGGTAGCCATAGAAGTAAGAGCAGTCAAATGTCATGGTATTATTATGTCAGCATGAAAGGTCTTATTGTTCCCAGTCCAATACTCTTTATTCCCATTACACACTTGCTGTGGGATTTTCAGGCTATTTTAGAGTACTTGTGACTCAGTTTTGAATCTTCATAAACACAGATCATTGTCAGCATGGGCTCAAGTGAATTCAGCATTTCCAAGGAGAAATAAATAGCTATTAAGAAGCGTACTTCGCATTTCACACGTCAATTCAAATACTGTCCCACATCAGTCAGATCTATACACTTTAAAGCCTGCCCCAAGAGACTATGGCTGCACTTGTAAATAAGAGCAGAAGCACTCAACAAGCTGAAAAGGAGTCACTGAAACAGAGGGGATGTCACTGGACACAAAGCTTGGCAGATACTCATGATGGAGCATGACAACATGAAAGCCTTGACTGAGTGCAGATCATGTTCATCATTGTTCATTTGTGGGTTTTTTTTAAGGACAATAATCTTTGCTTCCAGAGTGGTTAAGAGTCTTATTTATTACTTCATTCTGTTCACTGTATAGCAGCACTTCACTACTATTTCTGTCTTTGAATCACAGAATCACAGGATCTCTGAAACCACTGAGTCCAACCCACGACCCAACACCTGCCAACTAGACCAGGGCACTGAATGTCACATCCAGTCTTTCCTTAAACACCCCCAGGACAGTGACTCCACCACCTCCCTGGGCAGCCCATTCCAATATCTAACCACCCTTTCTGCGAAAAAATTCCTCCTAATGTCCGACCTAAACCTCCCCTGGCACTGTTTAAGATTATGTCCTCTTTTCCTATCACTGGTTGCCTGGGAGAAGAGGCTGATCCCCATCTGGCCACAACCTTCTTTCAGGTAGTTATGGAGAGTGATAAGGTCAGTCCCTCAGACAATACACTTTGGTGCTCTGAGAGAGCATTTCCGCCAAAGGGAATACACCAAAGCTTGGCAATTGTCATGTAGGAAATGGGTTAGATTTCAGCTGTGTCTCAGTTCATCCTCACTGTCTGCTTCTCTCTTCAATGAAAGAAAAGTGAGTTGCTACATACTTCAGAGGACTTTGCTCCAACAGACATGAATTTGCTGGATGATTACATTGATAAGGAGTTGCTTATCTGTCTGAGGCCAGTGTTCCTATAAATTGTTAGAAAGTAACAGCAATCCCATAATTAAGCTTTTCTCTTTCTTTGATAAGAATTGCATTTTTAAGAGAAGGTACTTGATTTTTAGGACATAAACCATTAAAAACCAGATGTTTACATCTTCACATTTGCCTTAGATTGTGATGCCTAAACCTAAGAGGAAGACAAAAACCAAAACCAAAACCAATGTAAAGGAATATATAACATATTCTGCATCTATCCCCATGCTGCTCAGGTGGGGCCCACAGCATTAACCTAAAAATCTGAAATCCTTTCTGCTATTTCTAATGAATGATGAACTTGGGGAAGATGAGGAGAGAAGTAGTTTATTGAATCCTGGTATCTGTTACAGAAAAGGTCATCCTACTTCATCCCTGACAGGCATCTGCAGGGAGTTTGCCAGCTTGCCAATTCCTCTTGATTAGGGTGTCACGATCCGCTCGAGACGAGCGGGGCTCGTGATGGTTCGTTACCCGAATCTCAGAGTGCAAAAGAAACACCAGTGGGGAGAAGTGTAAATTTCAATCAGCACAGTGTATTTTATTGCGTACCAACGCGGTGTAATTGCGATAGAGAGGGAGAGAGATGTAGGGAAACAAAGGATAGAGAGAGAGAAAGAGGGGTTATAGCTACCAACGGCCAGACGGAGTCCTCTTGATCCGTCGTCTTCCGTGGGGGGATCCCGACTGGGGTGTTCTTAAAGAGTCCTTTTATAGTCTTTTTGGAAGCGAGTGGCAGCCGGCCAACAGGTGAGGAAAGTCTTTCCGAAGCGAGGGGCAACTAGCCGAGAAGCAGGGGGAGCAAGTCCCATTGTTTCGGGTTAACGGCACAGAACAGGTCATGTCCCACACTGCTCTTGGTCTGGAAACAGCAGGGTCGGCATGTCTCCTTGCACACCGCACTCAGGCATGTGTACCGATCCCGACATGTCCTGTACTGTTCTTGTTGTGATGACAGCAGGACCAACACGGCTGTGTTTGGCTAGCTTACCACCTCGGCCAGGCCCAGGCTCAGCGTCTCGCTTTCTGCAGATAATCGTGAAGCAGATGAAGGGTCTCGGGGAAGGGTCTTCGGACCGTCCCTTACATAGGGCCATTTGGGTCAGCTCCAGTGAAAATGTTAATTATTCTATTGAACCAAATATCCAGGAAGAATAAGATGGATGGGTTGGTTGGAAAAATGACTGCTGCGTTTGGGGAAGATGCTGCGCCAAAGGCATTAACAAAGAGTGCAAGGCACAAGAGTGGGAAGGAGATGAGTAGCCAGAGTGAGAAACGTAAGGAGGGCCAGCCGTGGCAGGGGCTCTGTGTGTGCTTTGTGCCCTCATTCTGGCAGTGAACTGGGAGTCCTGCCCCACTAGAGTATGCTAACCTTCCCCATCTTCCCCCTTGTTCACTCCTTCAGTGTGCAGTGGATGAACAGCACAAAATACAGAAGCATCTGAGCCAGCAGTATGCCCTGGTGGCCAAGGCGGCCAATGGAATCCTTGTGTGCATAAGGAAGAGCACTACCAGCAGGTCAGGGAGGTGATCTTGCCCCCCTACGCAGCCCTGGTGAGGCCACATCTGGAGTGCTGTGTCCATTTCTGGGCTCCTCAGGACAAGAGAGACATGGAGATCCTGGAGTGGGTTCAATGAAGGGCAACAAAGTTGATTAAGGGATTGGAGCATCTCTCTTATGAGGAAAGGCTGGGGAAACTGCACCTGCTCAGCCTCAAGGAGAGATGACCAAAAGGGGACCTTGTTGCAGTGAGTCTCGCCATGGTGCCCTGAACCCAGTTGGACAAAGAGTCCAGTGGTTTGATCCCCCAAGGGTCCAAGAACCCTAAGATGGCTGCCCGCTCCAAGGTGGCCGCCCTGAGGCAGATTGGCGGGAAAAGTCGTTAGTCTTGGCGGGAAGGACGTGACACTCCGCACGTAGGCAATGGCCGCCGCGCTCCCCTCCTCCTGGTTATGTAATCAGTTCTGACCGGCCCGCGTTTACCCTCCCCACCTACCCCTTCCCTCATTCGTGGTTGTGTAGCATTCCCCGCCTCTGTACCTCCCNGCCCTCCTGCGTGTTTGTGGAGCATTCCCCGCCTCTGTACCTCCCCTTGTCTGTTCTGTGATTAGTTGTGTGTTGTCTGCTCCGCCCTGGCTGAGGGGGTATAAAACCCCTTGTCAGAGGCTTTTCTTCGCTCTTCTTGGCCCCTTCCCTCGGTGCCAATAAACGTGTTCCTGTTTCCCCAAGAAGAGTCCCTCACTTCCTTCTATCTCCTCTGGGCTTTAACCACCGGTGGTCGAGGCGAGCCTTGCCTGAGACCTCGCCCGTCCTCCTGCGAACGGTCGACCTCCATCCTCCTCCACAGCCGGGGGCTGGGATTGCCCGGTGCTCGGGTCCAGCCGAGCTAGCCCCTTGCCGAGCACCGTGGCAGGACCTCATCAATGTTTATCAGTATCTGAAGGGAGGTTGTCAGAGGATGGAGCCAGGCTCTTCTCAGTGGTGCTGAGCAATAGGACAAGACAACAAAAAGTAAGAATCTTTGAACTCTGCTAACAAGTTGATAGGTGATTTCCCAGAGTGGAAAACTTTTGCTCATAGCTTTTTATTGTGGCTGAGTTTATCCTCATGAAACACTGAATGAGCACTCTTAATAACCATTCTGAGTGAAAGAACAGCTTGGGTGGTGAGGTGAAGTGCCTCCACCTGCTGTGTTAGCTTAGACAAAAAGAGCACTTTGAATTGCCTTTACACACACAGAGCTTACTGTCAAAAAAGGTATTTTCATTTATCAGCTCCCTCACAGAGTTTTCATAAAAACATTTTCTAGCTTTTCTGGTTCTTTGGTCTCAAATTAGAGCTATTCAGATAGGAAATGTAGGGTGCCTTCCCACGTATGAATATCTTGATACTTTTTAGTCTTCAGTTTAGGTAAAGATTTTATGCCAGGAAAATGGCTGTCGTTAGACAGTGGCCAAGAGTGTTCCCAGTGCAGCCTACTGGCGTTAATGGAAAACCTCCTATTTGACTACCAAGGTTTGGAAAAGAACCACAAAATCTGTACTGAGTTTTCAGATGTGGCTGAAAGTTATACAGCTGTGCTGGGTTGAGTCTGCTTCAAAATTGTTTTAGATACTGTCGTGGACATGGTTTCATTTTACCTTCATCGTATTTAACACGCCTGAAATGGTCCATTTGCATTGTACATTACAGAGAGCAGCCTCAACTGTTACTGCTGTTAAATGTCTTATCAGTACTACTGGGTTTTTTTATCTAAGGGACACAATGGTTTTTAGATTTGGATGGCAAAGCATTTAATTATTTCTACTCTTTCTTTCCCCAGTGTTTTAAATATTAATATGGTATCTGTGTTCTGGCACACCTGAAAGAGCAGACTGGATTAGGCAGAAAAATTTAATCTCACAGAACGTGGGTGAAGGATAGTCTTGTTTTCAGTCACTGCTCCAGTTCCTGGAAAGGATTTTCAGTGTGACAGCAGAATTGTTGTGTTACAGATAATTGTTGATAATTCAATGATGACTTTCTTCTATGTGTCCAAAACCCCACCAGCATAGCTGGCTTTCTGAGGCTAGCTAATCTCCTTTACTTTTACTGACATCAACTTTGCAAAATAAATGCCTGCTGAAAATCTCTTCTTTCCTGTCAGATTTTAAGGTGGAAGTTGAGGACCTCAATGTTCTTCATGTAGTCCACAATGTATTCATGTTGCCTAGGGTTTGAATTCCTTTGCTGAATAGAAGGGAATAATTTAGTCTCAGCTGCAAAGTTACTGACAGCTGGAACAGTTCATTTCCCTTTTTCAGTGCTGCATATCACATCCAAATTAACAATACAAGCCTATTAGAAGAATGCTAATGTGTAGATTGCAGGGTGGATAAAAAAACCCCAAAGTTAAAAAAAAGGTACGTGTCCAATGTACACATGTCCCAAGTAAAGGGATCAAAGCAAAGTGTCACAACTACAGCTCCAGCTGAATGACTGCAGAGTCATTCCTTGGTAGAGGACCCTCAAAGCATTTGTCAGATGCTTTGTCTTTTCCATATTCACATTTTCACTGAACTTCCAGGATGATACATTCACTTTGTACTTAAATTCTCTTCTCTTCTAACAGTGCAGTCTGACAGATAATAGGATTAGTTCCATGAAACGCAGAAAAAAGCAATAGTTATACTTGTTGTATTGTATCAGAAGCCCCTTATTTGGGATTTCTATGAATAGGATGTTTGCTGAAGCACAGTGATATGCTGAGAAAATTATTCAAAAAGTCATTTATTTTTCACACACTTGTCTGTCTGCCCAGAAAACCAATAATTTGTTTATTCAGTTAAATAAGATGGGACACTGACTTGCCAAGACACAGAAATGAGTGCTGAGAGCTGTCAATCATTCATGAATACAGATAGTGTTTTACACTGACTTTGATTTAATTTTAGCTGAGGGTTTATGCATCTTCCTGAAGGATTTTTTCCCTATGGTATTCATTGTGAGAACCGTCAGGGCTGTAAACTCCAGGGATCCTCCAGCTCTCTTATTTCATATGGATAACATCCATCGTAGGAAGAAGAGCGGTATTTTATTGGAATGACATAACTGAATTGAGGTCCTACTAAATCATATCCATTGGCACATTCCCTACAAACCTTCAGCAGTCTGATTTCTAAGTGAAGTTTAGGAACATGTTTACGAATGCATTCTCCATAGATGGAGTGGGAATTGCACACTGTGCCGTTTTTTCTTTACAAAGGATGGAGAGCTTTCTTCTCCTGGTTCAGGGCTGACTTTTCCAGTGCACTCACAGTTCTGCATCTCAATTTTGTCTCTCTCTGCAGTTGCTATAAATGCATTATTGAATTTGCTGGATGCTGTTACGTGTCTTTTTCTGGAAAATCAAGACAACAAATCACAGAGTTCAGGGAAGTTATGACATTAGAAAAGCAGTGTGATATCAGAGTTGGCTGTCTGTCTCATTGCAAGCAAAGCTATGCGCCAAATCAGACTAAGCTTTACCCATTTCACACTTTCAGGTTCCCTTCTGGTGCAGTATTTTTCTGGGGATAAAAGCCCAGTTATTTCAGCATTGCAATTCTATTTCAAAGCCTTTTATCCTTCCGTCTTCATTGTAGTTAATCTAATTGCTTGTTGCAAGTGATTGGTTTTCCCTCTTTTTTTCCTTCATTAGTTTATCATTCAGATAATGAGTTAGATGCTCAGAGAATACCATAAGACCATTCTGAACACCTGTCTACCTGTATATTTTAAGAAGTTGTTTATAAGAAGCACTCTTCTATTTTGTAACCTTTATTAAACCCTAAGTTTATGAAAGCTTTCATGGAGTCCAAGCACACATGTATCGTCTGACTATCCATATTTACAGCCTCGCTGACTCCTAACTTAAATAGTATTAGGTTTGAGAGCTATGACTTCCTTCTATGAATATTGTGTTTTCCCCTACTCTTTGTATTTCTTCACATAGCTACTGATTCTGTTTTTTAACATGCTGTCTTCTTCAGACACCAAAAGCCTGGTGTCTGCCCTACAGCACCCTAGCTCTCTCTCCACGCTTTTTGGACATCAGTGTAACATTTGCACCACCTTTCCTTCTGCTACCATGTCAGAGCAAAGCCACTACTTGGCACAAAACCCAGAATTGCCAAATTCATAGGAGGTATTCTAAGAAATGGAATTACAGGCAAATGGCTTTGCTTTTCAGAAAACCCAATTCTTCCCTTGCTTCTCAGACATGCTAACCTGTGCTCTCATATCAAAAATACAGCTGGAGTTAAGCAATAAGGATCGAGTCAGATGCCACTAAAACTAATCCTGTGAATGGGTGTTGGGGACAGCTCACGAAACTAAAATCAGAGCTAAATTAAACTGAGACAAGAGCAGAAGCTCTGCCCAGCTTCTGCCTCTTCCTCCCCCTGCTGTAGGAAGATCCTCCGAATCTGTCGCTTGCTGGCTTCTCGCGGCTGCTGAGGCCTGAGTGCAGCAGAGGGGTGTTCTCGGCCGGCTCTCGGTGCCTCCGGTCCGTGCTGTCGGTGTCGGTGTCGGTCTCGGTGTCGGTGTCGGTGCCTGCGGTCCGTGCTGTCGGTGTCGGTGTCGGTGTCGGTGTCGCTGTCGG
>VZTE01001288.1:535480-556277 GCA_013397775.1 Eulacestoma nigropectus | reverse complement strand
GGTGCGAGCTGTGCAGGCTGGAAAAGGAGGCTCCGCTGGTCCCGCTGGGTCTGCGCGGGCTGCATGAGGGGGAGAGGAGGCTCCCCTCGGGCTGCATGAAGGGGGAGGGGGAGGCCCCTCCTGATTCAGAAGCCGAGCCGGGTGAATTCGGCTGTCGGGCAGCCCATAGTTAGTTTAGCTGCTTGCGGCTCTGAGGGAAGGGAGAGGGGAGGGCAGGCAGGAGGGCAGGCAGGGGCCCAGGCCGGGCCCGGAGGCCGCCCGGGGCTCGGAAGCCCCCGCTTCTCCCTCAGGAGACCGGGAACCAGAGAGGGACTTCCTGCCCTTGCACGGGGTTTAAATATGCAAAATTCACAAAAGCGCATTGGCTTAAAAGCTTGTCAATCAACTCAGTTTCAACCCATGACAGATACCCCACGTGGAGAGTTGGGGTCCACTGATGTGATCTCAGCCAGAACATCGATCCTTCCAAGCCAGAGAAGAAAACTGGAGGGACTTTGAGGCCCAGCCCAAAGCCTTCCCTCACACTGAAGCACCAGGCAGCCCCATCTCCACCCTTGCCACTGGCACAGTGTGCCTGCTGCTGCCCTTCACGTGCTGGCAGATGATATACACGTATCTCCTTCAGCTGACGTACAGGAGCTTAAATCCTGGCCACTGTGTCAATATAATACAAACACTCTTTACACCCTTAGTTTTAGCTCTCATTTCCTCAGCCCCTGAATCCATCTGCACCAAGAGCAACTGATCAAACAGCACAAACTTTCTGAGTATCTTGATTAACCAGAGCAGATGGCCAAAACACAATAGATGCACTTCTATAACCAGGAAGATTAGAGCTCCCATTTATAGCAGTGAGACTGGTGCAGAAATCTGAGTTTAGAGTCACTGCTAATGTGTTGGAGACTGTCAATATTTAAGCAATCAAAAGGAAGAAGAGTCAGTTTACCTATTGTTTACATTTCAGTAAAACCTAAAACCCCTAATCAGTTGTCATGGTCTCATTGTACGAGGTGCTGTACACACTGTCATTAAGGAGAGCAACTGGCTGCAGAGAATTTGCCGGCTGTGTGTCCCAGCAGTGGGCTGGGATTTCACCATCGCTGCAGGGAGATGAGCTTATGGTGGACCCATCAGTTCGTCTTACTACATGATGTTGAGATGAGGACAACAGCCTGGCTGAGAAAAGTAGGAGGGAGCTGAGATGAAAAAGGAGAAGCAGGCACAGCCATGCTGTGGAACATCCAGGAACTGCTTTGCTCATAGACAGCCCTTGCAATAACCTGTTTTCCTTTATTTTGGAAAGAGGCTTCACCACTGTCCCTATGGAGTCCCCTCACCTTGTTTTTCAGCAGTTTGACACCCAGATGCCCACCTTACCCCATACAATCTAGGACACCATGGGCCATGAGCTCCTGCCCATAGCAGGTTCTGCAATCTCCCCACACGATGTCTGCTGTGTGGGATCTCAGGCAGAGCAAGGGTTTTCGATGTCCCTGTGGCATGGGGCAGAAAACAGCGACAGTCCATGGCCTCCTCACATTGCTGAGACACCTGAAGGCATCGCAGCAGCAAGCAAATTGCTATGCTGGAGAGAGAAGCAGAAAGCTGGAGATCCCTTGCAGAAACTCCCCTCCTGATGCCAGGCTAGCGATCAGTTGAACTGGACTGCAGAAGACTGTGGACCATCAAAGGAAGAAGCTCTGCCCATCCTATCCTCACTTGCCCTCTGGCTACGGTCAGTCTCTGCAGCTCTCTGGGAAGGCAGGACAGAAAACAGTACCATGACAGCCTGAGAGAAAAAAATGTTTCTTCACACCTTCAGGCAACTCTGAAGCATGAAACTGAGACATGAATGCTCAAATGACCTGGGAGAAACAAGAGATGTGGATGCAGGACTCGGAGATACTGCACTAGCCATCAATTCAGCAGTCTTTCTTGCCCACACCTGTGCACAGAGGCTACTGAATATCTCATAGGATTTGGATTAAAACAAATGTTTCCAGTGACATGAGGCTGCTTTCTGAGTATTCAGACTAAAGGCGCATGTATCACCCTGCCCCCTCTTGAGTGTCTGGCACTCTGTTACCCTCTCTGCTTAGAACTTTTGTCATATTTCAAAATGAAATTCATCTGACCTCTAACCACTGCATAATAACCTAACTCACAGCAAGATTGGAAGGCTGGGAGCATTGGAGTTGTTCAGTCTGGAGAAGGTTCTGGGGACACCTTACTGCAGCTTTTCAATACTTAAAGGGATTTATAAGAAAGACAGAGCAGGACTTTTTACCAAGGCCTGTAAAGGACAAGGGGCAATGGTTTTAAGCTGAAAGACAGTGGGTTTAAGTTAGACATAAGGAAGAAATTTTTGATGATGAGGGTTGTGAGGCACTGGAGGGAGGTTGCCCAGAGAAGTGGTAGATACCCCACCTCTCAAACTGTTCAAGGCCAGGTTGGATGGGTCTGTGAGCAGCCTGACTTAGTTGAAGATGTCCTTGCTTACTGTGGGGGGGTTGGGCTTGTTGATCCTTTAAAGGTCCCCTCCTAACCAAACATATTCTATGGCTCTGTGAATGGAGCAGTCAGGGATAACAATAGATTGTTCAGCCCCTACATGCCGCTGAAGGCTCATATAGTGGTGATGATCTTTTATGACACCTGTGTTTACTGAAGCCACAGAAAGGACTTAAGCATCATATAACTGGCTTAGCTTTATATTGAATTACACTAAAGCCATGACACAATGACAATTCCACAGGATATCTCGTTTTGTCACATGCAGAAGAGTCACTCTAATGTCTTCCCTTGTCTCTTCTTTCCTTAACAGAGCACTAGCTTTTTGCATCTCCTGCTCGCTTGGCTGCTATATATGCTATTTTACACATAAATGAGTTAAAATAGTTTCTTTTAGACTATTTTTAGGCCATTTACCCCAATGAGTCTACAACATTCTCAGTCTGGTTAGCCACTGTGGCATCTGCAAACTTTTCCTGCAAAGGTTTTACAGCCTGCTCAAGGCAGCTGATATGCACAATAAATAATACTGCAGCTACAGCAAGTTCACAGGACCCAGGCTACAAATGGTTCCACACACTGCTTTTTACCACCATGCTTGATGCCCTGCTGGGGAAGCATGGGGGTCAGGGTCCTCACCCGGAACCCCCCCTTCCCAGACCAGGAGTCCTAATTTTAACCTTTGTCCTGTGGGAGTGGGACAGGGATTGCATGGATAGGAGAAGGAGAACTACATGTACCCTGGGTCACACATGTGCATATCTACGTGCACTGTCACCCATGCCAATATGCCCATGAAAGCTGCAGCTCCTCTGTATGCCAGCATGGCCCACATCCTATTTACATCCCCTATCATGTTGTGACGAGGTAAAAAAACCCTGAAATCTGCTGTGTGTTAAACAAGACAGACTAATATTAATTATCACCTATTAGCAGGATTAACCTATCTCTTATTTTCTCTACAAATGGCCTTGGGCAGCCCAAATATTTGCAATTTTCTTGGTCACACCATCCAGTTTTTCTGAACATCACAACTTTGAAGCCAGTTCTCCACTTCTGAGGAAATTCACTACTTTTTCAAGATTCGTAAAAAAATTAACACCGATTGTTCCTCAGCTGGTTTCTTTAGTACTCCTAGGTGTAAATTATTCAGGCCTGCTGGTGTAAAATTAGTTTGTGTTAGCAGATGTTGACTCACATCTTCTTTAATACAGCTCGCAAGTTTTCTGCTACATCTGTAGTACTGCACATGTAGTATAGAACCACATATATGTCCTACACATTTGATCCTGAAGATGAATATCGGGTTATTGCTTTTCACTTTGTCTCATCATTATTCATATCTTCACCATTTATGTGTATGTCTGACTTACTGATTTTTTTTTTTTTAATTCCTGATGTATTTAAAAATACACATTTGTCAATTACAGTGACCTTTGATAATTTGTTGGCTCCTTCAGCTTCTCTTATCAGCCACCAACATTTTAAAACTCCAATACTTGCTGTCATTTACTTTTGCTTTTTCCCCATCTGTTCCATATTGATTTTTTTAATTACTTCTTTGAGGTTTTAGCATGACTCCTCATTTTCTGTTATCCAAGGCTGCTTTTTGCCCTGCTTTTTTCATGCCAAGGTGAGAGACACCAGGGAGGAGGCTGGAAGTCAGCAACTAATGTATAGTTAGTGTTGCCCCTTTACATCTGTGTGCTCAGTCAGTTGATTTGAAAGCTGCTTTTAACTTTAGGAAATGTGTTTCTCTAAAGTTAACAGAATCATAGAATCATAGACTGGTTTGGGTTGGAAGAGACCTTAATGGTCATCTACTTCCAACCCCCCAGAAGTGGGCAGGGACACCTTCCAGTAGGCCAGGTTGCCCAAAGCCTCATCCAGCCTGGCCTTGGTTCTAAATATATATAGCTTTTTATTCTATTTCCACAAAATTAAGGTAAGCACACCACAGCTGCTATAGCTTATCGAAGTGCTAATTTTTATGTCAATGATAAGCTCTTCTTTCTCTGTCAAAATAAGGTACAATAGTGATTTATTGTACATCACAGGCAGGACTTTTTGTGTTGAGAAACTGCCATTTTTAGAAACTCTAATGAATTTCTGTAACTGGCTCTATGGGATATCCAGCAGTTATGCCACCTGCTTAGATTACACAGTGTTGCTGTCTTTATGCAACAAAGGTGGTGCTTTCAGGAGAAATAAGGCAGATTCTCTAGTGAAATGAGGGATTCATGTCTGAGGCCCCAGCTTTAGTTGCCCTGGTCAGAGTTCAATCCTGAGGCATGCAGATCCCCTGCTCCCAAGCTGCTGACATCCCTGGAGACTTGGGCTGAGGCAGCAAATCCTTGGATGGAAAGCATCCCTGGGGCTTGCTCCTTCTCATGCCCAGTGACCCTGGTGCCAGCACCAGTTCTCCCAGCTCCACTCCAGATGCTCACCACATTGCAGCCCTGACACCAGCATGTGTTCTGGTGCCACATGACACGAGCAGGCACATCCCTCTGGCTGTACCCAGGCACTGAGCACGTAGAATTGTGTGTGCAGTGCTTAGCTGGTGGTGGGGAGCTGTGTGGAAACTCGCTGGTTTTGAAGATAAAGGATGTTTCTAAACCGTGTCCTGGGGCGTATCAGGGACAGCATCGCCAGCCGGGCAAGGGAGGGGATTGTCCCACTCTGCTCTGCACTGGGGCAGCCTCACCTCAAGTGCTGGGGGCAGTTCTGGGCACCATAATATAAGAAAGATATTAAACTATTAGAGAATGTCCAGAGGAGGGCCATGAGGATGGTGAAGGGTCTGGAGGGGAAGCCGTGTGAGGAACAGCTGAGGTCACTTGGTTTGTTCAGCCTGGAGGAGTCTGAGGAGAGGCATCATTGCAGTCTACAACTTCCTCTTGAGGGGAAGAGGAGGGGCAGGCACTGATCTCTTCTCTGTGGTGACCAGTGACAGGACTCGAGAGAATGGCATGAAGTTGTGGCAGGGGAGGTTTAGTTTGGATATTAGAAAAAGGTTTTTTACCCAGAGGGTGGTTGGGCACTGGAACAGGCTCCCCAGGGAAGTGGTCACAGCACCAAGTCTGACAGACCTCAAGAAGCATCTGGGCAATGCTCTCAGGCACAAGGTGTGACTCTTAGGGTGCCGTGTGCAGGGCCGGGAGTTGGACTCAATGATCCTTGTGAGTCCCTTCCAACTCAGCATATTCTGTGGTTCTGTAAACAAATGGGACCCATCCCTGCTTCAGACAGCAGGTCTCACATCTGTTCACAAGGAACTGCGAAGCTGGCCCCACTGAAATCTCTAACTTGGCATCAGGCTGAAGATCACTTTCTGAGAATAAATAAAATGGGTGCAAAGGGGAGTTTTCTGATAAGAAAAGCATAATCCATGCAGCTTTTATTTCCAGCAGTAACCTTTTAATCCATTGTTTTTCATATGTATAGTTAATTTCTGAAATATTTTAAGCTGTGGATGGTTATGATTAGGAATAACACATTCACTATCAAATGATTAGTGTTTAAGCTCTCCTTCCCCAATATGTAGTGCAGTTCAGTGGTCTCTAAAACACTCGGTCTCAATTCTGAATTTACACATTCCTGGACTGAAATTCTGATTTGTCCATATTCCAGGATAATGTAGCAGTATACAGATACACAGATTGAATTTTGAACACATGCTTTAAAAGTAAGAACTATGCCACTTCCATCAATGCCTCCTTTTTCTTTTCATTTAAATGTTAAGTTAATAAAAAGAGAAAATAGGCAGTACCTGCCCATGTATTTAAGATTTGCCCATTAGAGGTGTCTTTGTGCCCATATGCAATTTACTAAAGATTTTAATAACAGATGTTCACTCAAGAATCATGCATAATAATGATAATCTTGACTAAGTATGCAGAAAGCAGATAGACCCAGAATAGGTTGTCGGAGTGTGTTGATGGGTTAGACAGTCTAGCAATTTTGTGAATTTACTGAATTGTCTTCAGAGCTATAAATATTCATAACATCCATAGTGGAAAAAATAAATTAAGTTGGTGGTATTGCATTTGTCATAAATTTCTTCGGATATTTAGTAAGACTTTTTTCTTGCGTTCCAGGTGGAGCTTCACACTCAACAGGGCTCCATCTTTTTCATTTATGCAGTTTTTCCAAAGCATCAATTTTTCTTTGTTGCCTGAGGCTTTTTTGCATGGTAATTGAGCCAGTCCTTCATAATCCCTAATTAAAGGATTTTTGTTCGGTCTGTTCTCGGGCCAGGGTCAGACCAATGTGCGCACATTAACCCTACAAACGGGAACAGATGATTGGGGATCAGGGGGACTGCAAATTGCACTTTTCTCCCCATTTCAGTTACAAGGGAGAACAGAAGAAGTATGGGGGACATGCTGACTGAGAGGCAGTTCTTCCATCATTACCACAGAAAGTTGTGGCAATTTCAGGAGCTAATTTTCTAAAGCTTGTTTTCACTTCTCAGCAGTCTACATGACTGTTTCTGTAAGACATCAGTCCATTTCAGGCAATCCCTGCTTTTTTAATTTAATTTTGAGATTCAAATTAGCTCAACTTCTCAAAATAGAGCTCAGTTTAGACAGATTCAAAACTCTGTAAGTGGATTTCTCACTTCAGAGAGAAAACAGAAAGCGTAGTATGGCACGTCTTTCCACCAGCCTGATGCAGTCTAAACAGTGGGACTGGTAATAAAGCAAGGGTGGACAAGGCTTCTGCAATATTGTTGGAACAGGTTTTAACACACTTGGTTTTTAAAACATTACACAAATTCAGGAGTGGGGCACAGAATCTATTTATGTAAATGGTGTAGGACATAGTAGCAAATGATACTGCTTGGAGTAAACTTTCCTCAACAATTAAGTACTCCTGCAAATTCACTTTGGAGGGGCAGTGTCCCTTTTCCCTGGAGGAAGGATGGGCAGACCTTTTTTTCCTCTTATATTTCTTGCAGGTGTGAGGTTAAGCTGCAGAAAGATGGATGTGCTTGGAAAGACTGAGATAGAAAGGGGCAGTACTCTGGCAGAGCCTCTTTCAGGTATTTTCCCTCTCTACACTCCTGGGTCATCTACGTTAGCTTTCCTTGCTGACATAAGGGAAGGGAGAAAGGCATTAATATGAAGCAATCATAAAAGAGGAGAGCAAGCTGAGGCTGCCTATAGCACCAGCTTCTCCACACAGCATAATGTTACTTCCCTAAAAAAAAAGAACAAAACCAGAGACTTAGACACATGGAGCTAAATTAATTTAAAATCACAGGGAAACAACTGATTTTTCTCTCCATGCTTTAGTTTTAATCTAATTTTTGTGGCTGCTGTCGCAGGCATAAGTAAGTGGATGAAGGTGACAGGAAAAAGCTGTGAAGGAAGCACTGAGGCTGCAGTCTTTATGAAAGGATAAGGTCCTTTCTTCCTCAGAGAGCAAAACTGCAGCCCTTCTATGCTTAGAAATGTATAGGCAGTATGGCTTTGAAGGCAAAGCCTGTTTATGCTTCAGGTGGTGTGTATTTTCTTGGCTCAGCTGAGGAGCACAAAGATGGATAAAGAAAGAGAAACTACACCTAGGAAACTTTGACATCCATTTGGGAGCATATTTTGGTTGGTATCTTTGGACAGCATATCTATAACTGTCTTTTTCATGCTACAGCTACTTCTGTGTTTATATTTGAAGCTGCAGTTTTGGGGCTAAGTGCATGGTATTAACCAGTGTTTGCATACTCTGAGCTTTAGAGTATCTTAGGTGATGCTATCATTAGTTACATTATTTTTAACACAGGGACAATGACACAGTTTTCCTGTTTCCCTGGCATAGTAACCTCAGCGGGAAAAGTATTTACCACAGAAAGACCTTGGGTGTGCCACATTTTAGTGGTTTATGGTAATTTCTGTTGTTTCAGTTGTGAGAAACAATTACTCAATGAGCACGATAGAGATCCTAAGGGATGTGTAAAAGACATTTTCAAGGATTCAGTGGAGATGCACGTGCTCTGTGGGCTCCTACCAATCCACAATGAATTTTGGGGATTAGGTTAAGAAGTGATCAGGTGTTCTGGGTTGAAGCCGCACAATCACCAGCTTCCTCTTGGAGACTGACCTGGAGAACAGGGACAACACCAGAGTCACTGTGGCTGGTGTGGGGAGGATTTCCTTAGGTGGGGAATCCTCACGGTGCCTCATGAATTGCAATTATATTAAGCCCACTTAGGATAGCCCCATGAGTAATTTCTGTTTGAGGGCTTCAAGTGAGACTGCGAGACAAGGAGCTGACTGGCATCCGTCCTGTCTGGGAGGTCATTGGCAGCTGCAGTGTACATGGCAAGTTGCTGCTTCCCTGAGAACAGGGAAGTTCAAACACTAGCAGTAGTAAAGGTCAGCATCTCTTTCATATTTCCAATCAGATCAGCAACCCAGTCATTTTCATCTGGACTGTTTGGCACGAGTTCTTGGCTGTGTCTTTTTTTATTCAACTGAAACTTCAGAAGGCATATCTTTAAGATTTGGCCTTTGTTGTAGGACATGAATTGTACCTCTGGTTTTTAAACTTTTTCAAAAATTTCTTTAAAAGCTGATAGGGAAAGTTTAGCTGAAAAAAAAAATATATATTTCAAATAATAATTAGAGACTGAATGTGCGAGCAATGGAGGGGATCAGTCCAGGGCCGTGTCTAGATCTACTGCAGACAGTTGAACATGCAATGTGACACACACTCTCAGAGCCCATGTTTCTACCGGCGTTGAAAATAATGCCATGGCGAGACCTTTGCATGAAAGCTCAGCTCCATGATGTCCATGGCCCCTCTAAGGTCTATAGGTATATTCATCAATGTCCCCTTCAAAGTGGATTGAAATATTCACATGCTGAATGTTAAATACAGGAAAGTTATGTGCCTCAGGCTAACTTATTGAAAAACAAATTGCAGGGGACAAAGCTGTGGAAAGGTTGAAATATTATTTGACATACAAATTGAAAATACACATGCTGAAAAGCAGAATGAGCTGCTACTCAAATCCAGTCTACCTCGATGAAGTTCTGAAGAAATGTCAAATAAATTATAAAACCCAGGCTTGACCCTGCCAGGAAAGTAGTGTGGAAAAGTAAAGGAGTGAAGGCGTTTCTGAGCCCCACTCAGAAGCCAACCAGGAGGCACAGCTTTTTCACACCCTGAACACCAGCAACAGGAAAATCTAGTGGTGTCTCAGCCCAAGCAGCAGCCTGGGGGGGCCAATTCCTCATGCGTAGCCCCCACCCCTTGTGTCCTTACCAGGAGCAGCCCCTGTGGCTGCTGTCCAGAGCTCAAGTTGGTGTGGGAGAGTAGAGCTGCTGAAACACAAACTGGGAGAGACCCACTGACGCATCAGCAAGGTTCCTACCAGGTCAGTACAGATCAGTCACACATCAATACTCGGAGACTAACAGAGATTACTGGAGATTTCTGAATAAATTAACCCACAATCAAGGAAGTCAGGCAGTCAGCTAAATAATTTTATTTGATGGTCATATAAGAAAATACCTCCCTGTGTTTCTGCACCTGAGAACTTACATTTTCAGAGTCTGTTTTCTAGCTTTGTTTCTTCTGTTTTATCTTTCTCTTCTGTCACTCCCATGCTTTGGGTCTACATTGAACCCCTTCCAAGCAAAACCTCTCTCAGATCTTCTCTTACATCTGCTGTAGGAGGCTGTAAAAATAAACTAAATGCCTAGTAGTCAGTGCCAGCATTCCTAGGCATTTCTAATTATGTTCTGTCCAAATTAAATTGTCTGTAAATGCCATCTCTAACTAAAATGTACTAATAACTTGAAATTGAGTAACTTTCTGGCTCCCCCAACTCTGATAAAGTTAATAAAAAAAAAATTAAACCATTTCTTTTTCTCTGTATTCTTTAACTTACCCATGTTCCTGAAAAATAGTGCTGGAAAATATTCTCTAAGCTGCCTATATTTTGTAAGAAAACTCCTGAAATAATCATGGTAACATGTCATGTGGATAAGCACACAGTAAACATCTGCAGAAAGACCTTTGAATCAACTAAATTTTCTAATACCTTGATATATTATTAATTTCCTTTTTGCATTTCTCTTCCTTAAGGTTTACTGAAAATTTTCAGTGAGCTAGTGTTTCTGTGAATAATCTATATCTGGTCAATGAGACTATAAATTGAGCTATTGCAACAACACTCCTTTAGTGAACTGCCTAACACTTCTGTTTTATGACTGCAATAGCCAGAGCATCATATTTGTTTAACTGCCATGACTTTCTTCGCCTGAGTTTATGATCTGGTGCTGGAAGATTGTGCTTTGTGGTATGACACCACTTAATCCCCAGTTTCAGAGTGCAAGTTATAGAGGTGCTAAGCAAGTCTTAAAAATACTGTGTCTGGCTACTGCAGCTAGAATAAACAGGAGTGCAGAGCTTGGAGAATAAGTGGTTAAACAGCAAACTACTGAGCATGGTGTTTGTAGTACAAGAAAGAAAAAAGGAAACATCCTCTACACAAGACATCTGTATGAAGAAATATCTGCAAATGACAAAATGTCCAGATACAGTTTTTTATAAAAATAAGTACGTAACTATGTATGTAGTTATGTATACATGAATATAAGTGCACATACATATGTGTATGCATATAAAATACATACATAGATATGTAGACACATATATACCATGGAGGGAAAGTTAGGTATGCTGAGCAGGATATTGCATACAATCAGAAGTTGCATGCATGCTTACCCTGCAAATAAAACAACTACCCTGTTAAAACAAGGCAGGACTGATGGACTGCTCTTTCAAAGGTTGAGCTTTAGGATAATACAGGCTACAGCAAGTGGGGAGTCATGGAGTGTCTGTAGAGTGTGGGTTTGGGCTGTGCATGGAGGGGCCCTGCCTGGACTCGGGCAGGGTGTTGTGCTCACTGCCTCTGCTCCCACCCCAGTGCCCAGCTCAACAGTCTGAAGGAGCCAGGATGCTCGAAGGAGCTTAGAAATGGACTCTGGAGCAGCTGATGGGATGCCTGCCGTGCCAAAGTGGGCTGGGACAGCCCAGGACCCAGGCACACACTGATCCCCAGGGAGCAGTGACCAAAGGGAAACCAAATGCACCATGGGCAGAGTGAGGCAGAACCTGGAAGAAATATCCAACAGTTTGTGACTGTTATAATCACGACCCTACATGCTAATTTGTGAAACCTGTAGATACTCCTTCCTAATTATGTTTGTTTTTTTTTTTCTCTTCTACTATGTTTCTTAAATGCATATGTGAGTTGTGGTTTGCTGGGAGTGTCAAATCCTGCCAGAGCAGGGCTCCAGCATATATGAAGCTCTGATGTTTTCCATTTCTCTCATTACGCAGACCAATTTCAAATAAGTTTAATTCTGTGATATTCTTGGATTCTAAAGTACAATTTTCTGAAAGGCTGAAATCATGAAAGACCTAATTTCAAATCAAAAAATGTCTCTACATATCTAGAATAGCAAGCAATAATGTTTGGGGTTTTTTCTGCAAGAAACTCAGTTAGCTATTCTGGCTACTTGACCTGAATGCATTGAGTTAGAGAAAACTCTTGCCAGCTGCACCACCAAACAGCAATTAAAACAGGAAACATGACCTTTGTAGCTTGAGAAAAAGTAAGATTCGGCTTGCAGGAGGCCAGTATACTCACAGCTTGAAATGTGTGGCAAAACCACAGCCCAGTTTCCTTCAACACTATTCTGTGAAGGGGGATAAGCTGCTGTACACTTTTGAAGGGAAGTCTATGATTGCACTTCCTGTCTTAATGCTATTTGGACATGTATTAATGTCATTAATATTAATTAACATGTTAATGTCAGGGAGCCCTGTGCTTTGCCGGGTCAGTTACAAATTAAATGAGCTCATGATCAACACACATGAAACTGAATGAACTGATGACAGGTGGCTCTGGTTTAAAATGAGAAATCTATTGAAAACCTAAAAATTTAAAACACCAGAAAAAAGTCCAGTCTTGAGTAAAGAATGATTTTGTTTGGGTTTTTATTTCTGAACGGAAGGGAAAAACAGGAATATTATGCTTGAATGCTGAGGTCAATAAACTATTTCCTTTTTTGTTTGTTTTTTTAGGTATAAAGCTATAGTAAGGCCAATGGAGATCCAAGCATCCCATGCACTGATGAAGATTTGTGTGAGAGCTGCTATAATCTGGATTGTATCCATGTTGCTTGCCATCCCCGAAGCAGTGTTTTCAGATCTGCACCCTTTCCATGACAAAGGGACTAATAAAACCTTTATCAGCTGTGCTCCTTACCCTCATTCAGATGGGCTGCATCCCAAAATTCACTCAATGGCATCATTTCTCGTATTTTATATTATTCCCCTATCTGTCATTTCAGTATATTATTATTTTATCGCCAAGAATTTGATCCGGAGTGCTTACAACATCCCCGTGGAAGGAAATGTGCATGTGAGGAAACAGGTACAGATTTGACTTTCTTCAAAAATCCACATTCTCTATGAATCTGGGAGGAGAGAGAGAATACAGGGAAATTTATACTGTGACAGACCTTGTTTGTCATGCTGATTTTAATAGATTAGGTGGGGTAAAAGAATTAAAATGGTTGAAAGAAGCCATGATACAGGGCTAAACAGTTAAAGCATCTCCTCCTGTTTCTAAGTTCAGAGACTTTGGCAGAGTGGTTACCATGGCAAGCATAGCAGGAGACCCTTGCCGAAGCCTGGGAAGGTATTGACTAGGATGCAGGGAAAGAGGTAGAGCTGGATTAGTGTTTGCAAATCGAAGCAAAGGGGTGATAAAGGAGAAAATCAAAACTTCACAAAGTTGCTTTGTCAGAGAGAGGACCTTGGCTAAAGCCTTGCCTGTTTCTAAACAGCCTATTTTACCTTGACGTATTTATCTTACTTGCCTTACCTCTTCCTTTCAAATGAGGTGTGCTTCAACCTCAGATAAACTGACACAAGCCTTTCTAAGCTGAGCAATTGTCCACTCAATTGCACCCAGCTGACACCTCCACCTTAGGCTGACCCAACATAATCATCTCACATAGCCTTCGGGTGCTGTGCTGAAGCATTAGGGCTGGAAAGACTTCGGTTCTGCCCATCAAATGATGTGAGATCCCTGAAATCCTTATGCTTTTTCCCTTCTGAATGTGTGTAAACCTTTTCCCCTGCAGGCCATTTCTCTGCTGATTCGATGGCTGTTTTGATTAGTGGCAATAAAGTGCGAAGCATGAGCAGCCCTTTCCCCCTTTGGTTTTGGGGAGAGAGCTCTTAAGAAAGCAAAAGGCCAGGCTGCACTCTAGCACCCTCCGTCCATCATTCCCGTCCTGCAGTGCATTCAAGTACTATATGTCTCCATCTGACATAACTGGTATCGATTTCTTTATTGTGTTGCTTCCTTTCTTTATAGTGCAGATGTGGCCTCAATAGCCCTATATCAAATTAAGAATACATTTTAAAAGAATATATGGTTTAGCCAAGGAGAGCCCTTTCTCAAAGGATTTAATTTTCAGCCTGCTCTCTGGAGACGTTATCACCTGGTACATGTCAATCCTTCCTGAGCTCAGTGGCTGATTTTTAGTCGGTGCCATTAAAGGGGCACGAAATAAAGTCAAAATGGGCTTGTCATGTCTCTCCTGCCTGCTTCCTGCTTGCAGCTGTCCTGAGAATAGATCAGCCTGTGTAAGATGCTCAGTTTCTGATTTACCTGTGCAGCTTGGAAGGGGAGTGAGGAAGGAAAGTGTCCTGGGAGCCTGGCCAGGCACTGTGGCCGCAGTGTTACAGGAGCAAGGGCAGCAGGGCTGGGGCTAGGAGCAGTTGCAGGCCATTCACATCCTACTTAAATACAAGAAGTGGGATGCAGCTAATTCCCTAGGAGTGTCTGGGGAGAATTACTGGGATTACCACAGAGGAGAACATTAGGAAGCCCTAAAAGGTCAGTAGTGTTACACCTTCCAGTCCTGCAAACTCTGGCTGCACAACCTCTCCCAGGGAGCAGTGCATTTTAGCAGGTTTTTCTGGGCAACCCTGTCTGTCCTCTCATTTTGGGCAACCTCCTTCACCGCTTTTGTGTTCATTAGGAAGAGAGATGTGTTTTTCAGTGGCTTTTTTATCTTAGTATGCAGCACTTGTGGACAAAAGACAAGGTATGGTTTACCTCAGATCCACTCAGTTGTGCAATACCTCTGAGTTGACTCCAAGCCTGTAGAAGTAAGTAAAATAAAAGTGTGGCTGGTCTGCATGAAGGCACCTTTCCCTGACAAAGCTCAGATTATGCTGAGAGGTGGTCACCCATAGATTCACCACCTGTAGCTCTCTCCTGGTGGCTCCAGTGCTTTCAGCTGAAGGGTCCACCTCGCTGCTGCCTCCATGTTTCTCCAAGTACAGAATATCCTCTCTCTGTTTCTCCATCTCCTTCAGCCTCTGAGTGCTGCACTTGGACTCAAAGGGCTGTGAGCTGTTGACAGCAATTTTGTGTACATACACCACATGGCCCTGTGGCAGAATGACATGCCTCTGAGCTCTGTGAAATATTCCAGATTCCTACATGATAATTGATTATAGTAATAGTAATATTAATAAGGTAATAAATTAAAATTACTTATGATTGTATATATTATCTGTGGATAACTAATGCAGATTGTCCACACTTTTGTTGCCAGAGCTGGGATTTTGCAAAGTGACAAGCCATTGGAATTGTATCTCTAAACAGGAAAGGAAAGACTACTTCTTATGTAAGAAATTTTCAGAATTATTTGTTTATAACGGAAGGAGGTTGAGGAGAGACAAGGAGAGTTCTTGACTGTGTTCACCTGCAGTCCAGATTTCCCTGCTCTGGACATGCCCCCTGCCATGTGTTAGCCTGAAAGCTGCAGCACTGGCAAAAATAGCCAGCCCCTGGTCTGAGCTGGGAATAGCAGCTAATCTGTGTTTCTCTTTCTTCGTCCAGATTGAGTCCCGTAAGCGCCTGGCCAGGACCGTGCTGGTCTTCGTGTGCCTCTTTGCCTTCTGCTGGCTGCCCACTCACGTCATCTATTTATACCGGTCCTACCACTACTCCGAGGTGGACACCTCAGTGCTGCATTTCATTGCCAGCATCTGTGCTCGGATCCTGGCCTTCACTAACTCTTGTGTCAACCCCTTTGCTCTCTACTTGCTCAGCAAGAGCTTTCGGAAGCAGTTCAACAACCAGCTGCTGTGCTGCAGAGCTCGCCTCCTCATCCGCTCCCACAGTATGGCCAGGAGCACCACACGAATGACCTCCCTCAAGAGCACCAACCACTCCCTGGCCACCTTCAGCCTGATCAATGGCAACCACATCTGCCACGAAGGCTGTGTCTAAAGGGCACAGTCAGGGACATCAAGTGCTGAGCACGGCTGCTGGACTTTGCTCCCTGGGGATGGGGAGCAGCGCACACATGCATGCACACGCGCATGCAAGGAGGTGTGGTGTGCTCAGAGAACTCCGAGGAGCTTGAAGAATCCAGCATTTCATCTTGGGCTGAGGTTGACGCATCCAGCATTTCACCTTGGACTGAGGCATCGCCGGAGCATCGGATCATTGAGCACCAGCCCACAGGATCTCCCTGGGAAGTGCTGCTGTGCTTTCAATGAGAGCAAAATGAGCACCTTAAGATCAAATCTTGTTTGGCTCTGCAGAATCTTCATCACTTCCTGCTCAATCCCAAACTTATGCAGACTTGCAGCAGTGATAAAGACCATATCAGGTGCACACAATTTCTCTGAACAGTTGTATCCATCATTTCATGGTGTGATGTATTTTGACATAGAAATAAATCCATTTAAATAATGTAGATGCTTTTACAAAGGAGCTCATCATAGGTCATTTACAGACTTGTCATGTATTTATTAATGTTCTGAGTACAGTATTAATTCATGATCTAAAAGATCTCAAGAGTTTACTGGGGCTTGTCAGTGGCCCCATCTGAAATGAGCAGCATCTTGCACCACGTCAATGTGAAAGCAGTAATGTTAATAAATGTGAGTTGGAATAGGTTTACAGCTTTCAACTGTGTGAGCTTTTGCCATGTTGTGGAGGACACAGCAGCGCAATTTCCAAGCATTACTGTTTTGTTCTTCCTGTCTTCAAAGGTGTGAGATAGTGAGTGATCCATCACCTAAGTGGTACCACAAAATTTTAGTTGGGTTTGGCTAAGGGCGGGTAATAGCAGAAACTGAAGCACAGCTATTTTTCTTGTAGCAGTACTTTGTAAAACACTCATTTTTCAGCAAAACCTATCAGCAATGGAAGGTCTGATCTCCAACCTACATTTTTTCCTACTGTCCTCACAGAAATCTTCGGAGACAGAGTGCCAAAACTGGCTAACAGATTGGAGAATCAGGTCTTCTGTAATGTTCACCCCAGAACAATTCCTCTGCCGGATACCATCTATTCTGGAAACAGAAACACAGTGTCCTGCAGATAACAAACTCCTGAAGCGCCTGGGCTATAAGACACGCAATGAAGCTGCACACCTGATGAATAAAACTGCTGCCAAATGAGGCCATAAATCAATCACTGTAGCAGACTATTGGGTTTTTAATGGCCCTTATCCTCTTTGATGATGATCCTTTTCATTACCACACCAAAAGATAAATGATAGCTGGTAAAACTTTGTCCTGGGTTTGCTCTGCGTTTGTAGGAAAAGTCATGTGTGCAGCATAAAGCACTCAGCCCTGCATATGCAGCTGCTTTGGGATGCTAGTGGGAGCTGGTGTCTCCAAGGGCTCAAGCAGGCTCTGATGCCAAAGGCAGAGCTCTGAAAACTTCGCCTGATTTTTCCTTTTGTCCTCTGGATGAGATTGGACATGCAGGTACGTGAGCTCAGGATGTGGCCACACCACTGTGCTGATGTGCCACTAAGGGCAACACTGCCCTGTTCCCCCACCAGCCCTGGGCACTGCCACCTGTGTCACCCCCTCCTGCAGTTGTAAGTGCCCCCACATCCCAATCAGCCTGAAAACTAATGGGATAGGGTTATTTTATAGACGAGTCAATTCCCTTGCTTGGCTGACTATGTCACTATGATGTTAATTTCAATTTACTGAGCTAAGGTCCTCATTTATTAACATTTTCAGTGCTTTCCCCAATCTTTACTATAAAGCCACATACAGAAGCAGAAGCTCAGTCTGTAACCATTTCAGAGAGCTTGGTTGAGTTTCGAGCTGTTTATGACATTCGAAACAAGAAAAATTTATCTGGCCTAAGGTATTTTTATTAAATATTTTCTTTAGCCTTGTAAGAATTTAATCAAAGACAAGCAGGAATTACATACTTCAACAGCAACCACACCAAGTGTGCTACACAATGTGTCCTCCTGTTCAGTAACAAACAAGAGATTACTGTTGTTCTACAAGAGACTTCAAAAGCTTCTGAATTTTTTTTTCTGAGCAAAAGGGTTAAAATCATAAATCATGAATCATAAAGATGAGAAAATCATAAATACGAGGAGAAGAGCAGTGTTATAACTCCCTTAGGGCTAAGCTGAATCAATTATCCTGCCTCTCTGAGAAAGGTGCAGTTTTGAACACAGGAGAGTTATGAAGATTTAGCACTGTAGATTTAAATAATAAAGTGCTGTTGATTTTACCCTTTTCTTCCAAAAAGAGGTAGTGATTCCTCGAAGAACTGGAAAGATGGTTATGGCTCTGGTCTGGAAAGTGCTTTCCAGAAAGGCAGCTGCAGGTTGTCCACATGTGTCACAGCCTCACTCCTACCTAAGTTGCTCGGTATTATTAAGTGGTGGACTTGGCACTGCTGGTTGAACTCCATGACCTTAGAGATCTTTCCAGCTGTAATGATTCTGTGATTCTATGATTCCTTTTTAACGTTGTTTTTGCATCTGATAGGCATAAATTTAGGGGGAGCTCCATGCAAAATGCAATCCTTTCACCAGAATCTAAGACACATGCAAGTTCTTTTAATATTTAGAAAATTCGATCTAGTATTTTCAAATGAGATGTCAATTTTCATTAACATTCTTCATTTTATTCAGATCTCTGGCTCCCTGTTCAATATCTTTTAGATAATTAGGTGGGTCTGTGAAAAAAAAAATGCATTGAAAAAAGTTCCTTGCAAAAAATATCTTGAAATGTATTTCAAAAACTTGCACTCATTTTTTAATACCTTTGAAAAGGCAAATCTGAGGTCAGAATTGTTTCTATTTCATCCTCATATTAAAATAATGAAATAAATTCATGTCAGCAGTTGAGGTCAGGGAAGGAAGGAAGGAAGATTCAAGAAAGTTTTCTGAAGTATCCCAGCACGTAACTGGAATATTTGTAGCTGCAATTTTGTGTGTGTGTGTTTCTCACTCCTTGTCTCATTACTTTGGTTTCAAAAACACGATGTACTTTACACTGCTGCAGCAGCCTGATCCCTTATCTAGAGCTCTCACAGTGTTTGCTGGCACAGCTGCAGTGCTGATTCTTTCAACCTGGACCGCTGTCTGCAGCATTTTGTTTGTTTGGTAAATTTTTGAAGTGCCAAAGATAAAACCTGTGCCTGAGATATAACCCAAGAAAACCTGTACCCAAGATAAAATCCTGGCACGCAACTCCAGCGCTGTGCACTCAGGTACTGCCCAGTCCTGGGAAGTTTTGCAGTCCCTGGCTGTGACCCTGGTGGCTCTGCACCCCCTTTTCAGCTCTGCTCTCTCCATCAGCACTGGAAGCATTGCAGTAGTGACTCAGACCACGTTGTTTAAGGAATGCTGTGTTTCAGTGTCCCTGAAATGCCTGGGTCCTGGGAGCCTGAGGAATTTTCCTGCTGGGTCCACACAGACACGTCTAAAAGCGGAAAGGTGAAATTCGCTTTGAACCAGGCAGCCCTTTGGGTTCAGTCTGCCCTGTCCTGTGTGACACATGGCAGTTGTGTCATTTCAACTATCTGCAGGGTGGGGGTGTGGGAAAAATGGTCCCTGGGTCGGAATGTGTGTGTTACACAGCAGGGCAGTATTGCTGTTCCCCACAGTGCAGCTGTGCTTTCGTCCTGGGTCACAAGTGCTACCAGGCAGAGTTATTAAAAGTACGTAGCTGCCATTTGCTGAATTGGTGTGAAGTGCAAAACTAATGTTAAACAGAGAGAGATCCAGTATCTGAAGGGGGTCTACAGGGAAGCTGGAGAGACACTCTTCATCAGGAACTGTAGTGAGGGGACAAGGAGCAATGGGTTCAAACTGAAAGAGGGGAAATTTAGTTTAGATACACTGAAGATATTCTTTACGGTGAGAGTGGTGAGGCACCAGAAGAGTTTGTCTAGAGAAGTTGTGGATACCCCATCCCTTGAAGTGTTCAAGGCCAAGCTAAAAGCAGATAAATGCAGGATGGATGGAGCTCTGAACAACCTGGTCTAGTGGAAAGTGTCCCTGCCCACGGAAGGGGGGTTGGAACTAGATGATCTTTATGGTTTCTTGTAAACCAAACCATTTTATGATTCTATATTGAGTTACGTTCCTGCTTATATTGAGTTATGTCCATGCTTTCTCAGGAGACATTAAATAGGATAAAACATTGTTCTTCATTAGGAATTTAAATTTGGTGAGATTCCTGAATTCCCTTCACTCCCACTGAGCCTGGTGGGATATGAAGATGCCAAGTAAATCACAGCTTTCAGCTGTTCTTGCTTTAGTTTTAGGATTATTCAGTGCAATTTGGCTCTAAATCTATTCTAGGCTTGAAAAATCACCACAAAGGATCAAAATGTATAGAAACTTTCTAATACTAACACCAGGTAAATAATTCAGATTCTTCAGCTCTGAGGGGCATTTTTGTCACACTATTTCCAAATATTGCCTTTTAGGAAATGTTTAAATATGAATAATCAAAGATGTGTGATTCTGCTGCATGGCAACAATAAAGCATGCAAGCAAGAAAAAAATATCAGATGGTAGAAAGGAAGAGTTTTGCTTTTAAACACAAATATTTATTTATGAAAATATTTGTTGAACTGAAATAGTTATTTTAAGAAATCCACCAAATAATATATTAAGTAATGAGAGTTTTTTTTGTTTTAAACAAACGAACAAAAATTCAAAGCATCTCTATTCGCATAACAAGAAAACAGGAAACCTGTTACTGATATGTGTAATCCTAATTCTTCCAATTAGCTTGATTTAGGTGGAATAATTTTTATAGTTAAAACCCAGAAAGATTGCACTTTAATGCATGGTTTGGCAGGAATAATATACTTTCTTCCTCATTTTTCTGACAAAATACATTTTTTTACAGCAGAAAACCATCTATGTGTATTCAGTAGGGAAACTCCCCGCCC
>VZTE01001288.1:422642-533613 GCA_013397775.1 Eulacestoma nigropectus | reverse complement strand
AGTGATGTTTCTATCTGTGTTTCATGATTGGCCTAAACCCAAGTCAAAGCAGGTAGAAATGGGTGGCCCCCTGACATTGGAGGTCAGCAACAAAGTTGAGTGTAGTCCTCAGGTGTGGAGTGCCACTCTCCTACCTGTAGCCCTGAAAAAATCAGGCACTCAGCCCCATTCTTCTGTTCTTACCAACTGTTGCCCTGTCACCACCATCTCATGTCACCTTAGGCAGGCTCTTAGGATGCTTTAACAAGGAGAAGAGGTCTTTTACTCCCCATAAGTCACCTTAACGGGGCACATAGGAGACCCCTTCAGATGGTGGTTTAGGTCTTTGCTCATTTGTCCCTTTGGGGTTGTCAAACTCCCCGCTGGCATGATAAGGGGAATTGGCTGTGAAAAAACTCCCAATGGCCACAGGGACCCTGCTGGATGACTTTAGACAACTTCCTCAAGCTCTGTTAGACCATAAGTCTAACTTAATGCCTGTCTCCCCTATGCTGTGTGGTTTCTCCTGTAGCAGACTGAATAGGGTGGAAAAGTCAGAATAAAAATGTCTTATTGCCATAGACTCATTCCGAAGAAGATAATAGCAAATCTCATGTGTACAGTGCTTACACCTTTGCTGTCTATGCCAGAGGCTGAAGTTAAAGAGCAAGAGCAATGGTCTTTGGTCTGACACACACTGATATGTGCCATAACAGGGACAATCTGCAGGAAAAACATAATTTATTGATGACAAAAAGGAAGCTTGGGAAAATTGGATGTGTTTCTCTCTGTAAGTGCCGTGTTGCATTTCAGGGAAGAGGTAAGCTGCGTAGTACCATCTGAGGGACAGAGTCTAGGTTGAAAAGCACTCTAATTTTATGCCCTCACTCAGCAGTTAGCAGTCTCCAGGCAGAACTCACCTCATTCCAAGAAGCGGAGCCCTTTGAGAGAGTAGTGAGCACCGAACTCCAGGAGGGCATTCAAGTTCAGTTGTTTGTTCCTGGAGGAAAAATCATTGAGCACTTGTAATCGTTCTGAATGTGCATTCAGGACGAGTTGCTGGCAATCTAGAACAAGCGAAGAATTGACTCAGGAAGGGTGGTAATCCATTACCATGACAAGCACTTAAAAAATATCTTAAAGAGACCACACAGTATTTGCTTTTTATAGAAATGGTAACAGCAAGAAGAGAAGTGGTTCCATACCACAGACTGGCTTTATTAGCAGTGCACTCTGAGGACAGCTGAAGACACAACCCACTTCATTTAGGTTTCCAAGTGCATGTGTGCATAAGCTTAGTTACAAACTACAAGATTGTACATATTTCATAAAGTGTGTGTAAATTTGGTATCTCCTATGAATATTATTTATTGGTTTGTAAAGTAATGTATGTATGCCTTCAGCCGTCTATATAGGATGTAAATATCTTGAATTGTTGTGCACAGAGACAATGCAGTTTATTTTGTCTGAAACATGCTTTGGTTTCCTTTTCCAGAGGCTGTATAATCTGCTATGGAAAATAGTGAAAAATAATTTCCCTAATATATGAAAATTTACATTAATGTCAATGTCTCAGCTCCCTCGAAATAGCACTTAAAAGGAAATTTAGAAGAAAAAAATTCAGAAAGTGAAAATGTATTTCAATTTGGGTTTTTTTTCTGTGACTTTGTTTATTTTCTAATTTTATACACTATGCTTTTAAAATTGCTCATGAATGGCCTCTACCGAAATATGGACTCAGCTGAAGACTCTGTCAAAACATGAATATTGAATTACACAAAACTTACAGCTAATAAAGCATGACAGACAAAATAGATGACATCTGTTGCTTTTTAGTTAGGAAAAAACACACAAGTTTCATAAGCATTTTTATCCACTTGCTTTTGTGCCAATTTTCAAGCATTAGAAAGGGTTGTCTTCCAGTGACCTAATAGACAACACCAAAGGCTGTGCCACCAAAAATCCCACTGAGAATCCTCATCCCAGGTCCAGTTTGCTCCCATGGGCAACATAGGACTGGCAACAGGTGTGCAAACCCATAGGAATTGGCAGAGGTTTTTGAAATGTGTAGTACTCCCATTTCTGCTGCCACTGACCTGCAGCAGCAGTGGAGTTGTGGATGCAATACCAGGGGGCTGTGGAGGGAGCAGGGGAGAGAGGAGGCCACAGACAGAGCAGTGAAAAGCTGCAGTCAGCATTGCCTGTAAAAACGAAAAGGTCAGAGCAATTGTATTAGTATAATTGAATACATCTAACAGTTATTGGCTGTGAAACTCAGCCACATAAGTTTGATTAATTAATGGAAAAATACAAAGGCATGTTACGAAAGCTCTCCTGTGATATGTTGGCATCGATAGGCTTTGTGTCTGGCTCCTTGGAAAGAAACTATGAGTGACCTTTTCTTCAGCATCCATACCACTTTGAGCATCTGTTACACAATAGTTTTGGCCCTCTAAGAATCGCAGCTTGAAGGAGATGTTGCTTTTGTGGAGAGTTATTGCACTTGAGGTCATCAATCCTGTCCACCAAGCCTGTGGATCTTTTCCATCCTCGTTACAAACACTGTGAGCTGGATGCAGACATCAGGAGTGTAGGAGTGCTGCAAGAGGCAGAATGTCACACTAACGTCAATTTCTTCTGCTTGGCGTTGTTTGATTCAGATTTATAATGCAGCTCACCCTTTGTTCCATGTTTGACTTAATAATATTATTTAAAGCTTAAACAGTATAGACAACTGACAAAAGACTGTTTATTGGAAAGGTTCTCTTTACATGTTTATGCTATCCCCCATTTAAAACTTCCATTTCTTTTTCTATCCTGGTGGCTACAGTTCTGTTATATATTATTATATAAAAGTGCTTCTTATACTTCATTTTCTTGCAAGTGATCTGTGTATTATAATATTAAGCACCATGAAATAATCAGAATACTGCATTTGAGTAGGTATTTTTCACAGAGTACAAGTATCAAAACTCAGACCTTTCACTGTGCATTTAGCATGAAAAGATATGGAGTACAGTAATATCCCATTAGTTCAGTTATTTTTAATGTAGCACTTTGCACAAATTGAAAAATCCCTGATACTCATTGGAAAATCTGTAGAGAAAAGTGTTCCAAGACATCTCATAGCAGTGCACGTAATGAGGTGCCCAGAGACTGCAAATTCTACATGTCTGCAGTCTGGCTTCTTTCCGCTCAGGCAGACAAGGCCAGTACGAGTTGTGCTGGCACATCAGCAATCTGGGGACTTGAACACATGAAGGAGTAAAGAAATTCTCTGGGCAACCTGTTCCATTGTCTCACCACTCACAGTAAAGAAGAATTTCTTCCTAACATCTAATTTAAACCTGTGGTCTTTCAGTGTGAAGCCATTTCCCCCTTGTCCTAGCACTACAGGCCATTGTAAAAAGTCCTTCAACTCTCTTTTCAGCTCCTTTAGGTACTGGAAGGCTGATAGCAGGTCATCCCAGAGCCTTCTTTTCTCCAGAAGCAGCCCCAACTCTTTCTCAGGCTGTCCTCATAGCAGAGGTGCTCCAGCCCTTCTATCAGCTTGTAGCCCTCCTCTGGACTTGTTCCAACAGGTCCATGTCCTTCTTGTGCTGAGTCCCTGGAGCTGGATGCAGAACTCCAGGTGAGGTCTCATGAGAGCAGAGTAGAGGGAATGAATCCCTTCCCTCGACATCACTTCTGATGCAGCTGAGGACACAGCTGGCTTCCCAGGCTGCGAGCACACATTGCTGTGTCATGTCCAGCTTCTTGTCTACCAACACCCACAATTCTTAGAACAGCTTTGTCATATAATACACAGAATGATAGAAAGAATCACCTCATGCTGCCTATTACTTTCAGATAGTGGAAATGTTCTGGAGCAGAACTGTGCTTTTCTTTGTTTCTGCTGCATCTTGTCCAATGTTGACATTAATTACCAGTTTATATTGTATTTCTATTTGCATGGGAGATCTTGGGAACTCTTTACTGGAAAAATACATTTCTTTGCTGTTTCGTACCAGAGACTTAGGAATTTATCAAGATATTCATTAAGAAAATACATCAAGTCTATTAGTAGATTTTTTTAAGTATTTTGGGTTTATTAACTTTACTGGGTTTTATTAAGTTTTCTGCCACTGGCTTAAAGGACACCCTTACCAGGCAATGAAGTTAATGAAGTTTCTATTTCCATATTGTACTTATATTAGGAAGATTATCTGCACCCTCATTCAGAGCTGGTCAAATGTAAATAAGGATATCTTTACTGGGAGTTACTTAGGGTCCCTCAGGCCATTTAATTCTGTTTAATTAATATGATGGAGAGCTGATTCTTCTGCTTTCTTGTGCAACCTCAACTTCTTGCTGGTCCTCCTGGAACAGAGATTATTGGCCTTTGATTAAGGTAGATTATTATTTTCTTTATTATAATGTTTAATTTATTTGTAGTAACTCTACTTGAATTTGTTAAGCTTCAGGAAACACTCCAGTAAACTTGTGAGTGCAGTTTCCATGTAAGAAAGAAACAGATCTGATAAGTCACTATACAGTCAAACAAACACAACAGATCTTGGAACAGGGTCTAAAATTCAAATTAAGGTGGAGGATCTTCAAACACATTCTCTTGCACTGAAAAAGGAAATAAAGCAGGTGGTGTTGGGGGAAACAAATAAATGTTTGCTGATAGAAAAATGGGTTCTCCCTGCTACCTTGCCAGCCCAGGATAATTCCCTGAAATTTCGCTCTCCAAAGTCTGCCCAGTACATAGATCTTTTCCAGGAAGAAGAGGTGCAGGAAGGACCAAATGAAACATCACTACAGCTGACTTGTGGTGTGTCATCAGTTGAGAAACTGTAACTGAAACATTTCCGATGTTGGGGATGTTCGAGAAAGTGTTACCTGCAGCACTGGCTTCTTGGCAGACTTTTTCTAGATGCCATGTGAAAAATTAGGCTTCGAAGAAAAAAGTGAAGATGGATGAGGTGAGTCTTCTCAAGCAATGCAAGATGTTTTTTGATAAAATCAGGCCAAGTTACTGTGCCTGGTGAAAAGCGCAGAGAGACAACTGAAAAAAAAAAAGTGATAGAGATATCTAAGAGAAAGACTGAAGTTTGAAAAAGTGACTGGCCATACAGGCTAGCATTACTTTCAGTGAAGAAAACAGGGTTATCATACTCTTTTTGAAGATCAAAACATCAAGACAGTTCTCCAAACATTGCAGACTCTGCTATTACCTCTAGCATGGGCACTGCAGAGAGCTAGAGTCTTACCTAGATTTGGCTGAACCCTGTTGATTGAAAAGAGGCAATGACACTGATTTCACTCCTGCTAAACATTTAAGCTCTTTTTATTACATTATTTGAAAGAGTGTAATTGTTATGCTGACTTTTTCTAAGAGCACAGGATCAGTTTGCCATCCGAACATAGGTGTTGGTAGCATATGGAAGATGTTGAGGTGGGTGGAATTGTAATTTCCAAAAAAAGCAAAGGCACATGGGTACAGACAAAATAATGACTCTTTGTTTTTAGATTTTGCTTCTCATTGCAGTGAATTTTATAATTAAACTAGATGCAGTATAGACAAAGTGCAAACACCAGAAAAATCTGATCTGTGCTTTCATAGCCAGCATTGCCATAAGAGCAACATCTCCACAGGTATCAGGGAAACAAAAAGATAACATTGATTTTCATGCTTCTAAATGATGAGTTGTAGGAAATCTTGACAGCTCCTTTATAAAGTAGTCTTTTTGATTAATCATTTATCAGTGTAGTCAGTCAGTTTAAACTATAATCCCAGTGACAAATTCTGTGTGCTCTGTGTGCTGCAACGATTAGGAGCAGGACACATGACAAAACACAGAACACTCCTACCTTGCACTGAGGATGGATGGTCCATCAGCTTAAAAGAAGCTGTGAGAACCTGTTAGACTCTTCTTACAGAAAGATACAGGGAGTTAGGTGTTGTTTTGGGTTGACTATAGCCTTCTGCACCCTCCAAAGTGGAGAAACACAGGTCTGTCGAATACTGGAGAGGCATATGAGTGTGTGCCTTCTCCTGGCTGTATATGAATGGTCCTTGCCTACTGATGGTTGTTCTTGTGTTTGTCTGGCATGGATGTGTGGGTTTAGAGATGCTTTTAAAGAAGAGGTTCTCAATATGCAATTTTTAATTGTTATGTTAGCTGTGTATGGGATGTCATTCCTGTGATGAGTGTTTGTTAATGGTAAATTCTCACCTTAAAGGGAATATTCTTAGCCACAGATGGTTTCAGACCATCCTGAGTCATCCTGAGGTAGCTCCCATTTGAAGTGGCAAATTCCCACTGAAGTCCTTTCTAATCCTGGGAAAAGATTACCTACCAAGGCTGAAGAGTCAGATGACAGGTTCACACTTCTTTTCAACATTGCTTTGGTGAACACATCTCTGACAGCGTTTAAAGGGCAGGGGAGCAGCACTCAGGCTTGATGGGGTACAATTCTCTCAGCTGCACAGGCTTGTTGTACCTCTGAATCTCTAGCCTTTTCTGGTGTCTCATTCCAGTACTGTATTAGGCACAAAGTTGGGATCTTTGGAACAGTTCCATGTAACTGTGGCGATTGTTTTGTCTCACAGTGCATCCAGTCTGCCTAGAGCTGATGGTGGCATACCTCCCTTTAGGCAGCCCGAGGTAAGTGCAGATCCTAGCTGGTACTAGCACATTCCAGAATCTTCTAAAGGAAGCTCCAAGACTTGATTCTGTGAGTACCCAGGGGAATGCCTTTCCATGAGAAGCTGCAAATGCAGCAGCAGTCAGGTATGGACACCATGACTCCAGCCCTGGTACAAGCTCTTCACCCAAGTGACCTGGCTCTACTGCATCAGAGCAGTGTGAGTAAGCAAACTTACATTCCAGGTTGCCTTCCAGTGACTTGCTTGCATGGCAGTTTTCATAAGCCAAACAGGAAACACTAGCTGAGCTGAGAGATTCAAGGGCATCTTTCAGAGGCAACATGCTTGTATTTTAGATTTATAGCCCCCCGCATAAAATCATGACTTACTGCTTATGCCATGGAAATTTCAATTCCCTTGATAATCCAATCTTCTTCAAACCTAGTTAAAAGATGCCTTATTATAGCTCTTGAAGTAGATCACAAAGCCTGAAATTCCCATTAGATTAATTAACGTTTTGAAGACATGCTCCTAAGACACTTTGTGAGAGCCCAGAATGAGAAATATATTTCATCATGACACCCACTGTCGTACCACCTTCCAAAATGCCCAAACCTTTCAGGGTAGATCATCACTCATGTGCCTCCAGTGAAATGTTTATTAGATGCTCTGCATCTGTCCTTCCTGTCTTTGCAGAATGTTTTCTTGAATCTCTCTAGACACAAATTCTATTACTATTTTTAAATTGTCTTTCAGAACTTGTTAATCTTCTGTATTCCTCAGTAGTTATGCAATTCTCTCTGCATACCTGAAAGATTCTTTTAGTGTCATAGATAACAGAATTTCTTTTTAAATATAATTTTTAATCTGTACTTTACTATAATTCTTATTATCAGAAGGAAATTAGGATAGCATCCAGGCAATTTGCAGAAAACTAGGACATGAGAAACAGCAGTGAGCAAGAAGCGTTCATATAAGTGTAAACCTGCAAGATAAATATTTTGGGAATTTATTGCTTGTTATCTTGATTATTTGCCATATTGATATCTCTGGAGCTGCTGGAAAAAAGTGAGAGAAAAATCTGTTTTGCTATGGTTTTGTCTGCCAGAATATGCTGTTTTTGGCTGGGATAGAGTCAATTTACTTCATAGTACCTGGCATGGGACTATATTTTGGATTTGTGCTGAAACAGTGCCAATAACGCAGAGATGTTTAGAATCATAGAACAGAATCATAGAATGATTATGTGGAAGGAAGGAAGGAAGGAAGGAAGGAAGGAAGGAAGGAAGGATCACCAAACCTGGCTTCAGCTTTGATCCAGCTGATGGGGATCCAGTGTCCTGGGATGTGTGCACCCAGGCTTCACAGGGATAACTTTTTATATACAAGTTTTCCCCACGCTGGAGCTAAGGTTCTCGCTTTCCATGCAAATAATTATCACACACAGTTTGTTCGTCTAGACCTTGCTGGAAATGGGTCAGAGGGCTTCAGAGATCTTTGGTAGTCTTTCCTGGAAATGGCAGAACACCTGCCTGCCCATCCGAATTGGCTGCACGAGGCTGAGCTGCCAGCTGGGGGTAAACCAAGATGCAAATCTTGCTGTCATTCAGAGTGACCTGCAACAGATGGAAGGGTAGACCCAGCTTCCCACTCTTGTGATATGCTGCCAGGCCACAAATACCTATGACTTTTTTCCCCCTAGTGGAGGTTTCTGTTTGTGAAATTAGAGGGGATGAAGCAGAGCTTCATTTCTTCTGGCTGTGCCAGCTGAAGTAGAACAGTTAAAAGGTTCTCTAATGTTCTCTTTACTTCAGAGGTGCAATTCCCTCCCTGACCCCCCAGCAACCTTCCCCCAAAAGCTAAAAGAAGGAATAAAAATTATTCTTTGGTTTATATATTTTGGAATACATCCCTCTGGACAGCCTATCAAACATCCAAAATTACCCCCCTCTCTCTCCAGGAAAAGTTTCCCAGCTAAAAGCCATCCAGTTTGCAAGGTATGGCACCAACTTCTGTAGCTTGCACACCCCCTTCATGCTCTGCTCCAGCTCTCTCTGGGGTCAGCTGCCCTCATGGTCCCCTTTGAAGAGCACTGGTTGTGACACTTGTATCTGAAGACTTTTGCAGCTAATAAAAAATAACCCTGGCTTTTGGGGACCTGTAGTTCATGCCCTGATTCCATGAAAGGTCTAGTAATAAGTTTTACTACCTCACATGGTGATGAGAAGTGACTGATGTTTCAGAGCTAAGTCAGCCTTTCACAAAAATTTCATTACTCTATTTCACCAGGTTAAAAGGCTTAGGAAATGAGACACTTAAATAGCTGTGACAGAAGGAGTGGTGAATGAGCAGGAAATGAAAAGGACTTGTTGCCTGCAGCAGTTCCCGCTGCACTGACTCAGGAGGAGCTGTCTGAGAAGGGGCTCTCATTGTTCTGGCGTCTCCATTACCAGGGAGAGGAATGAATTCTTCGCTGCAGCACCTCACCCAGGAAACACAGACAGAGCCCATGGGTCAGGTTGTCAATGGGAGCAGAGTATGTCACGCTGCCATTTCAGCATGTACCCACTGCTGCTCCTCCTCCTTGCTGTCCTGGGAATTCATTCCTTCTCTCTTCTGCATTTGTACTTACAAGAAAATACTGTGGTCTGCATGTATTAAGTATTTGATGATCTATATGCAAGTTGTACCACCATCATATATACTTTACTGGAAATATAAATGATACTCTGTTCTCTTGTGTACTTTTAAAAGATATATAGTTGCTCCATGTAACATTTTGGTTGTCTGATTATTCCAGATGTTTATGTATTACCTCTGAGCCAATTAAATTGTGACAGATGTAAAGGTAATATATTATAGAGAATGGAGACAGTCTCTGTTGTTGACTGCAGGGGATAGAAGGGAAGAGAGCAAATCTGACAACACAGGACCATGTAGTCTAATGTAAAGAGCTGTAAATTGTGGAGAGCTAGAGAGGAATTATGCTGAGTACTCAGGAGACTGGAATGGGGAAGTGTCAAGGGGTAAAGTCCTACTAAAGCAGTTTGCTGCTGCAAATAATGGTTTGGCTTAGTGGATTTGAGAGTGGTAATTGAAACTTCCTCACTTATGTTTTGCCTATGTAGCACTTACCCTATTCTCTCTATACAGGCAAAACCAACAAATACACTATTTTAGCTGCTTGTATATTTTGCTACTACAAGATAGGACCCACAAGGTTCAATCAACACAGTGTTGCTGGGGCAGTCCCACACATTTACAGTGGGGCAAGAATTATCATGTTACAAGCCACATTAACGATCATGATTAAAGATTTTTGTATTCAAAAATGTATTTTGATTTCACTCTGTTGTAGTGACTGGCTCAACTGAGAAGTTCAGAAAACAGGACAAACTTCAGAAAGATGCATGAAGGGGTCTGAGTAGCTTCTCTGTCACAGGCATGAGCCAGTGCTGTCTCAGGTGGCTAATTAGAGATTTTGCCAGACCCTTTTCAGAATTGCTCTTTTCTGTATCCAGCCATAAGTCTTTCCTTGTGACTTTAGTCCTGGCAAAGCTTCACTCAGAGAAGGGTTTCTGTTTGATCTGCACTTCATCCCACTCCACTTTGCAAGGCCATCTCAGTCATCTGGAAAAGAGGGAGATGTCTGTGTGCTGAGGACTTTTCTCACCACACAAACATGAGGAACCCCAGTTCCCACACCAAATCCCTGTGGGAGCTTCATTCCAACTCTAGTTTGTCTGGGAAGAGGGTTTCATCCACTAAAAATGCCTTCAGCAGATATCTTATCCCAAAGAAACACCCCACATTAACTTAGCTGTGTTCCTCTGTCTCTTCCACCCAAGCCATCACTCAACCTAATGTCCTCCCTTCAGGACGTGAGCCCAAGTATGCCTACTCTGTGGAAAGGGATGCATGCTCCATCTTCCCAGAGTGTTGCAAGTGCAGAATATGAAGATTTTCATGGGTAAAGTAAATTCCCAGAGTTTCCCAGAGGGATTTAGGCAAAGCAAAGGCTTGATGTAGTGCAATGTCCATGGCAGAGCTCCATCAGTAGCAAGTGGACCTTGGAAATCATCCTCATTGTCTGCAACGGCCTCCATTCCCTCTGTATGGAGGAGGGAGCAGGCCACTGTGGCATCCTGGTTGCCCTCTGTGTGTTCAGGCACCAGTAAGAGGTGGAAAGCCATGATGGGGAAAAGTGCTGAATCGTGCTGCTTCTTGTACCCCGATTCCTGGCTTCAATGTGACCTTTTCTCCTGCAACATCTAAGGGAGTAGGGGAAGTCATGCAGGCAAGTATCTTTATAAATGTACAGTCATTCCTGATCTGTAAATACCACAAACCAAGAAGAGAGAGAAGTAACAAAACCATGAATATCACCCTCCCTCAGTTGCCCCAAGGAAAGTGAGAAATTAATGCTCTTGTGGCTGAGTACTCCCACTGAGAGCATCCTCTTCTCTGTGCAGGCAGGATTTCAGAGGCCTAATGATGCATGTCACTTCTTGATGCTGCAACTGAGACTTTATCCTGCCGTGACACCATGCCTGGGAAAAAGTGTAATTGTTGAAGCCTGGCCTCAAATGCTGAAAAGAAAGGAACTGCATATGTGTGTATGTCTTAGAATAGATGAAACTGGGATGTGGTTGACAGTACACCAGGCACCTGGGTTAAATACAAAGCTATTGTATGCAATGCAAAAGGCTTGGGAAAGGGGAAAAGCTGATCACTACAAATTAGCTGTTTTAGAAGCCATTAACATGTGGCCTCTGGAAAGTTCTTTATTATGTAGCCTTTTACTTTATTTGGGAAAAAGGACAGTGGTGGGGATGGAGACATTCTCATCTGTGCTATGGAGTAGTGGAGCAAACTAAAGGCACAATGTGAAAGCACAATTGATTTTGTAAAATTTTTTTGAAAATCCCATGGGAAGGTATAACTGTAGCAAGATGCTCTGCCCTGGAACGTGGTCAAGCAGCTTGGACAATGTCCTGTTTGCAAAGCTATCAGTAATGGATTGGGAGGGGCTACCATGTGCTGGTTTTGCTATTTTGAATTATGTTAAAAGCTGTCTGGCTAACTAACCCTGAATTATCATCCTGATAGTGAGCAAAGATTTGGCAGATAAGCTGCTAAATTTGTCTGGAGACATATGTTGGGCAGTCAATCACTTTATAGTGTAAAAGGCCAGTCCACTTTCATACAGTTAGGTTCTTCCACATATTCCTCCTTGGACTGTGTGAAGTTTACTCCCTTGGGTAGGGGAGAGACCTCCCACGGATACTCTTCAAGGTTAAGAGAAAGGGATCTGCCCACGAGCAGTGGTATGGTGAGTTATATCAATCTCTACTTAATAATTGTTTCTTTTTGCTAGCTTTAATATAATTGCTTAGATATAGTGCGCTATACTATACTATACACTGCTAGTAGTTTTAGCTTTTTATACTGTGTAGTAAGTAACTCTGATTAAGATCTTTGATCATTTGTCATAATAAATAATTCATTTTATATAAATATATCCGCTTTGCCATCATTAAAGCCTGCAGGACAAAGTTACTTAAGCCAGTGACAGTCTGAGGCTAAGATCAGATCCATCTGCTCCCAGACTCCTCTCTGAGAAAGAGTTTTGTACACAAGGGGGTCCTTTCTGCGCCTCATGGCTCAGTGGCAGGGCTTCTCTAACATGCTTTGTCTGAAGCTCTCACAACAATGACTTCAAGGCTTCTCATGCTGTGATATTACAGATGTAGAGTATAGGATGAAAATGAGAAACATCTCTCTGTATCAGATGATGAAAGCTGAAGTACAATACGGCATGAAGGACCAGTAGCACCCATTGGGTGTGAGATCTTGCCCTGATACAGAGCAGAGCAGACTATTATGCAAAAGTAGAACCAATACAATAGTCAAAGGAGTAAAAGGCAGAATCTTTGGAAATATTCAGTGATATACTCTGTAAGTAATCTTCCATCTGAGTCCCCATAGCACTACTAAAGGCAAAAAAATATCACAGGAAAAGATAGAGACACATCTACTGCTCACCTATTAAGAAATCTCTTTTTTTTTGCCACTATATGTCCTTAAATCATTAAGTTAATGGACAGACTTTACACTTTGTAGCTCTTTAAAAGCATCTGTGCTGGAACTCATGTTATCCCACATGTTCATATATCATCTGGAAAAATGAAGTAATGAAATTTTCTGAGCATACTCTATTATTTAAGGCAATAAAATGGAATTCAACTGTGAAGAGTTGCAGATGGCTCACAATACTGAGTGATTGTGAGAAAAATGGCAGATGAGATGCTGATAAATATGAAGTATTGCATATGGAAATAAACATTCTTAACCATGCATAACGGTGATGAGCTCTAAATTAGCTATCAGCAAGCAGGAAAAAAAGATCTTTGAGTTACCGTTGACAGTTCCAATAAAATCTCAATGCCACGCTCAGGGGCCATCAAAAAAGTAAATAAAACATTAAGAATTCTTGAGAAAGGAACAGAGAACAAACAGAATAATAATCCTCTGTCACTGCATGATCATATTGTGAATGCTATATGCTGTTCAGACTCTTTCCTCCTCCAGGAAAACAGAAGTAGAATATATATATATATGAAGGCAAGAGCAGTCAAAGCCTTGGAATAGATTTTGTATGAAGGTTAAAGAGTTCAAAATGTTTTCATCTTTGAAACAAAAGGCTCAGAAAGGAACCTGTTTATCTTCATGTGTATAAAGCCATGAATGGCATGTAGCAGTGAATAGGGACTCATATTCACTAGTTTTTACAACAAAATAGGTAAAGGTCAATTGATTGAATTCTCAGGCAGCATGTTTAAAACTTTAAAAGAAATTTTGGTTGTCTTTCATATGGTGGTGCCAGGCACTTCAGGCCAGGATGAAGTCCATAAAATCATCCATTTTGTCTATATTTATAATTCAAACATCAGAGATTATTTCTGGACAGAGAAGCAATATAAGAAGCCTCAAATGCAACCTGGCTAGAAGGGGAAAATTACTGAACAGAACAAAATGTCGGCTGAAATATATTGACAGAGAAAATTCCTGCCAGCATGGGAGCTGTGAGCCTGGGAACCAGGCCTGAGAGCCAGAAACATACTTGAAAAGTGCAGCAGCTGGTCTCTTTGAAATACACCCAGGGTGCCTAGAAACTAGAGACATCCTGAGATACCACCAAAAAGTGCAAAAAAGAGGGACTGTAATCACCACTTATCATCTGAAAAGGTGAGAAAGAATCTACAAAGATAAAAATTTCTCTGAAAAAGTCAGAAAACATCACCTATCACTTGTTATATGTGAAAAATCAAGCTTTACAACATCTCTTGGCTGCTTGAAGGGATGATGTCTACATCCTCTTATGCCTCTGCGAAATGAAAAGAACTTAATTTTTATGCAAAATGAGTAAAACTACTGAGAACAATGCATGCTGCATGCATTTTTCCTTCTTTAAACAGGCTGAATTCTCCACATGAGCTCCTTACAAGATCTTAGACTCTCACTGGCCATCTGGGTGACAGACTGCAATCTCTGTGATGTGAGATAATCTCTCAAGTGAGAGTCTCTCTGTTATCTTCCTAGACACCCTTTGGGCCCACTTTTGGAGTCAGTTTGGTTTGTTCTCCCACCTGTGGGGTGTTTTGGCCCCTTCTGCAATCTATCTAATTCATTTGACACAGGTATTATACATCTCTATAAGAAATCTGCCATAAGCATATGTGCTGCTAATGGTTGATAAGCTTGTTTCACTAGTGATGAGATTGCAAGAACCTGTAATAGCACCTACACCTGTTCATGATGGTTGGCTATTGGTTGCTGTAATATCAATTGCTGCTATACAATTGATTGTTGCTATACCACTGGTTGGTGCTGTATTGACTGCTGGTAGTAGTTTGTAATGGCTTGAGAGATAGAGATATAAACTTTATTGATAATATGTACGCTTGCGTATCATTTGTGGTGGTCTATAAAAAAAATAGAGATATTTAGAAGAAAAGGCCTCTGTGTGCTTGTGTGTTAAAAAATCCTGCAAATCCACGGTCATGATCTCTATATAGCCATGGGCTGGATAAACTTTTAGGCCATGACAACCAGTCACTGGCCCAGCTGGACCTGGGAAAGCTTGCACTCTCCTAAAGAGAGGCAGGACATACCTGATGAGTTAGTGCAGGCCAGGGAACTGTCTGTCTGCAGCCAATTTTAGAGGGTAAAATAGTTCCACAGTACAGATGTTCTCACATTGCTCTTCTGACATTCCCAAACTGGCCTCTATCTTTATTAAACCACAGTGCCCAAAACTGGACAAGATATTCCTGCTCGGATCCTACTGATACATTAGGTGTTTTGCCAACTCCACGCGTGTTTATAGATCATGGTACGTTGTTTGCCTTTTTCATAACAGTACAGCATTGTTGTGTTCTGCTCGTGATCCTTCTCCAAAACAGCAACCTGGCTTCTTGTTAAATGTACTGTGCCCAAGCAGCTGAGCGCTCTTCTCTTGCAGCATTCCCTTGCAGTTGTCCTTGGCTTTCATGCCCTTTCTCTATATTGCCAAGATAACTTTGAACCTCTAACTTGTGTCCCAACCCAACTTTGTATCATCCATAAGTGTGTGATTGGGATCACCAATGCAATCACTGGGCAGAATTGGAAGAGAAAGACCTCTGGAAGAGCCCTTGCTGACACTACATTTCACCATTGAAGTAATTCTCAGTGTAGATACAGAACATGTTTTGTGTACACCATCTAGCGATTTAATCCATGCTGTATTTCTTTTGCTGGCTTATAAGAATATCATGTGAGAACAAATCAAAAGGGTTCCCAAAGTGAGGTTTTATAGATTAGTTCCAGATATGCTTTTCTGCTGCGGAGGAAAATTAGATTTTTTGTAATACAGTTTGCTCCTTACAAATCCCCACTGCCTCCTTAGCTTTCTGTATCTTTCAGGTACTTTCTGAATAGTTTGTCATTTGATTGAAATAATTTCTTGAGATCACTGACATGTAATCCTCCACATCCTCTTTTTCATGATTATTGAGAGAGTCACTACCATTGATTTGAGATGGGTCCTTCAGAAGAGGAGGGAAGCAAAATGATTGCTGTTGCATGCATATCCTAGACCAGCTGATCAGGTCTAGTGTAAATAATGAGAATGCTTACCATTCCTAGTGGCTTCCATAACCTGACATGACAATTCTGAAACACATCCTCAGAAAAGGCACGGAGTAGCAATGTCTTTTTTACACTCTGCATTTTAGCCAAACTCCTACCAAGTCTAGAGGTGGACTTAGTACAGCAGTAGTGGAAGTCAGTTGTGTGGATAGGCCTGCTGAGATCATCACAGAAGCTGGATGCAGTGGGCAAGAGGAAAGAAGGGAAAGAAGGAGGGTGCCGAGAAGCAACTGTGCAAGGGCTGACATAATTTGTTCCCACTTTTTCTGCAGAATTGTGCCCACAGACTTGACTAGACAGAGTTAGGCTGAGATGAGACACAACTCTTGTACACAGTCAACATGGTTTTGTGTTTCTTTCACAACTCACTGCCCTTGGAAGGAGAGAAAGCATTGAGCAAGGGAGGAACAAGGCACTTAGTGATCAGGGCACATCAATATCTCAGCAGCACAGTACTTCACACTGAATAAAACACTTCCTTGTTCCTGTATCATGTTGTGTGCCTGTGCCCTCAGCACATATACAGGGTTGTCACACACACACTGTGGTGGCCTGTTGACTCCTGTTGCTTAGGAGGAAATGAAGAAAAATTAGCTGTGACAGAGGCTGAAATGTCAGGCTCTGACTTGCTGACAGCCCTTATCAGCTTCTAAGATGAGTAATGACTAAGACCACCTGCCAGCCTCCAAAGTCAGCATGCCAGGTCCAAACCAGGGTCCTAGGAGAGAGACAGGGAACAGGAACCATACTGCCCTATCTGATTGTGTCCGTGCCTGCAGCTGTGGGACTGAGGTTGGCTCTGACCATGGTCACAGCTGTCAACCAATAAGAATGCCTTGTGGGCATTCTCAGGTGTGATGGTGACAGATGTCACCCAGATGGTGATGTCACTCCACCTCAGGTGCTCATCCAGCTTTCCAAGGCTGGCCCAGAGGCCCTGATCCCCAGTACTCTCCTACAGCAGCCAATATTCCAGCGGTGTCAGTCAGTCGGGCTCTGCAAGGCATCTGGGACGCAGTCAACCCAGATCCTCAGGGAACTGAGCCGCAAAGGGGAGGCTCTAGAGCAACATGACCATTACTGACCAGGGACCTTCTGGTAAATTTGGAAGGGGGGGTGGAAAGTCATATTTCCCAACAGGACTCCTGGATAAAATTTAATAAAATGTTTAAATTCTTGGCTCATCAAGGACATATTTTACTTAAAATTAAGAACAGCCAAGAGGTCCAGAAATTTCCAGAGGCCTTGCTTTGAAAAAAAGCAGGTAAGCAGAGTTATTGGAAGTGTTAGAGCTCTAAAAAATAAATATTTGAGTGAAAGCAGGGTTCCTTCCAAGAAACTGTTCTATAGTAATACATCTCAATAAACAAATAGAAATAAATATTATTCATTAGTAATTCAATTTGGGGATTTTCTTGGCAACTTTCAAATAGAATGCATTTTATCAATTCAGTGCTCTGGATTTCATCTTAAGAAAGGAGAAAAAGTTATTCTTTCATCTGTCTTTGTCTACTTTGGGGGAAATAATTTCTGTATTATTACTGGGCTATTTTTCAAAAGTTCCTCAGTTCTTATAAATGGATTGGGATTACCTTGGGCAACTCTGTGCAGAACAAGGCTCCCAATCGTGGATGGGAGAGGATAACCTCCTGTTTTCTCCATCCCTGGGGCATTTTTCCATAGTCCAGCCTGACATAAATTGTAGTTGAAATACCAGAAAAGCTAATGTAAGGGTTTGATTTAAAAAAACCCTAAATTATAGGAATATAGTTAGTGTTGCTTAGTACAGTGTCCCAGATAACAAAAAGCTCATCAAATAAATAACAATTTCATTCTTCAATAAGATGACATATTTAATGATTAAAGATAACTGCTCTGATATAATAGTCTTACACTGTGTAAAGGCTTTAGGAGATGACAATACTCTGATTAAAAATGTAAAATTATAGTAAAGAAAAAAGCACAGGCTGGAAAGAAGAATAACTGGCTCATTGACAGACTTCAAGCTTCTGTCAGCAGGGAGGTCACTGAACGGGGACATATAACCTCCTCATGGACTCTCCCAGGTACTCAGCATCCTCATCAGTACCTGCAAGCAGATACACACTCACTTCTGGTAGACCACAGATATGACAGAGGTTAGCAGGGAGGTCAACAAACACGAGGGACTGGGGCAACAGAGCACTTTGAGAGAAGTGCATGTGTGTAGATAAATGCCAGTTATACATCAAGGCAAAATGGAGGAGAGGCATTCCTGCCTAGAAAACCAGGGTGTCTGAAAGGTGTGTTGGTCTTTCAGAGGACAGGCAATCTCTGTGGAAAATGCTTTGGCAAAAAGGGTAAACAAAAAGATTATCCTGAAGAATGAACTGGGAGAGATCAATATTCAGTTGTTTCTTAGTACCACAGCTCTAGGGAGCAAAGTCCAGCAAGAGCAAACAGCTGGAGAAAAGAGAGCTGGACCCAGACCTTTCAACTGGGAAATCAAAGAAGGACACCACTGGGAAATGACTACTGAAGTACCTGGAAGAGCTTGTCTTGGTGTCAGGGTGACACTGACAACAGAAGAGTGCACTTGAGCTGTTTCTGAGGCTGAGAAACATCTGTGCAGGTATATGAGTACCAAACTGCCTATACAGCCTGTAAACCAGTCAAAGAGTACTTAGGCAGAGATCTTCTCTTACAGTGGGACTTTATATTATCTATTAGTCCTGCAGAGGTAATGGGTTGCTGCTATGTGGAGGGAATGCAAGGCTCTAAATAGGAGCAATAACTATTTATGCAATTGCCTGTGTTTCAAGTGTAACTTAGATTTATTATTTTATCATTGAAAATGATACAGTGCTTTTAAAATATGTGTCTGACTCTTAATTAACTCAATGTGCTCATCTTCCTAACAGTTACCACAAAGAGTTTGTGAAGGTAGTTGGCAGAGGAAGCACTTTAGGGAATGACAAAGGTATTTGGAAGCCAGGCAGAATTAACTGTTGAACTCTGCAAGTGGTGAAGCAATTGCAGTGCTTGCTAACTTCAACATATGGCTTGGGCTTTCCGAAATTCAGGCTGTAAGTTACTGTGCAATGAACTGAACATTCCAAGACAAACAATTGTGTGCATGTGTCTGAATTAAGTACAGGGATACCGGGTAATGTTAGCTGTGATTGATATAAAGTGACATTTATTGGAAAATACAGCTTTAAATTTCTGTGTTAATGAGAAATGTGGACACAGAGTACAGAAAGAAACAGGCACAGCATTACCTCTTTCATCTAAGCATCCAGATCACCAAGTAAAGCAGTCTGTCTGGTTTCTTTGATGTTAATGGAATTAATTATGCTGACTGCAGAAGTGCCATTACGTTGCAATAATGAGCGATGCAGAGTCCTCCAGCAAGTGCAAAAGAGAGGCCTTTATTGCAAAAACCCGGCCTTTTTAAGCAGTTAATCGGTTATCAGTTTACATAATTTTAAGGCACAACAAACATAATTCAACCAACCACCACACACCACGATGTGAGCATGCGATGGTTATATGAAATGTTTTTCTACCCCTAATTCAGCTGTATCTCTTTCCCACAGTCCTTTTCTACTTAGCCGAAGTAACAGCCATGATTTCACAAAGGTAACAAGGCCTTCATTTACAAGGTTTTACCTATATTCAACACCATTACAGAGGCATCTTCTGAAGATGTGGTTGCTGTGATCCTAATCCCCACCCCATCCACCTGTGAACTCCCATGCAGGCGGGATGTGTCTCCAAGCTGCACCCTCCCAGAGTCGTCATCCTCCAGCTCCCAGGTGTAAGCACCTTCCCTCAAGGTTGTTCTCACAACCTCATTGTGAACAACATCTCTCACACGAGAGTCAAACACAGAATGGCCACATTGAAAGTGATAGCATGTCCAAAGTGTCTGTTTATAGGGACGTATAGAAGCCCACAGAGGGACATGAGAGCCAGGTTGGATAGGAGTCAGCAGGTAAGTGAAATAATTCACTGGAGGATATATGAAGTTGTGTTTCATATGAAAGGATCTGCTACATACTTTGATTCCTTTTTCTTCTGACACTCTTCCTTGCAAATCACAATTATTCCATGTCACAAATAATACATGCCATGGATTTTCTGATTCTGGTCTAAGGGGTACTTTTAATTTCACCAAAGAGTCTGCTCTTTTTGGTAAGTAACAAATGCCCTGGACAAAGAAAGATTTTTTACCTCATCTTTTAAATTCTGGGATGTTTTTTATCATGCCTTGCCTTGGGGTAAGTTTCTCTTTCTTATTTAAATTCTATACTAGGCAACATTCTAAAGTTGCAGATACTAAACTTGCCACACTGTGATATCATGCATGATTTCCTTGGAGGGGGAAGAAAGGATATGGGGAGTTAATAAAATTGAGTTAACTGGCCCAGTAAAGACAAGATGTAGGCTGCCTTCTTGGTTGGTATCAAGTGTCCAGTTTGTATTTGCGACTGCATTAGAAATCAGCAATTGCTTTCAGTTTGGCAAAACTTTCTTTCTTTGCTTAAAAAGTCATAAACAGAAGCTGAAAGAGGAATCTTGTTTTCTAATAGTTTTGAACCCTGACAAAAATGTGGAAATAGAGATGCTTTGGTTTGTTGATTTTACTTTTGATGATTCTACAGTAAAATACAGAGAAAAGGAGTTTTATTGCATGTGGGATTTCAGCTCAGGTATTACAAAACCAGGAAAATGCTTTGCAGGAGCTCTGAAGATTCAGTGTTCAGCCTTTGGAATTTTATCTGCTATGGCTCTTCTTTTTACAATATTTTTTATTAGGAAATAACAAATTGAAGTGTTTTCTAGACATTTAGAAAAACCAATCTCTGTACTAGAAGTTATACAACATCCTATTTTGTCTTCTTAGTTTTTTAAGGTCTTCCCAAAACTAAGCTTTTAAATGCAGGTTTAGCCAAATCAGTAATTGGGCCAAAAGTTATAAATACTTACTATTTGGTGCCTTATTGTTTCTAGGAGCCTCATTTTTAACTATGTGTGTTTTTTAAACTATTACTTTGAGTAATACCATCATTTGTGCTGCCTTTAATTCAGTCCAAATATAATAATTTTTCCTAGAATCATAAAATCCTTTAGGTTGCAAAAGACCTGCAAGATCATCAATTCCAACTGTTAACCCAGCACTGCCAAGTCTACCACTAAGCCATGTCCCCAAGTGCCACATCCACATGTTTTTTTAATACTGTCAGGGATGGTGATTCCACCACTTTCCTGGGCATCTTGGAATGGTTCCAATGCCTGATCACCCTTTAAGTGAAGAACTTCTTCCTGATATCCAACCTGAACCTTTCCTGGTGTGACTTGAAGATGTTTTCCCTTGTCCTGCCACTTGTTACTTGCAAGAAGAGAGTGACTACCACTTGGCTATAACCTTCTTTCAGGAAGTTTCCGGAAGTGATAAGGTCTCCTCTGAGCCTCCTTTTCTCCAGGATAAAACACACAAGCTCCTTTAGCCATTCCCCATTGGACTTGCACCTTCCATTTCTAATATAACTTTGCTTCATCTTTGTGCATAAGATATTTTCAGGAAGGGGAAGTTTCTTTGCATGTAAATACAGAGTTTGGGAAGAGACATGGATGGAAAAAAGCTTCTTCTTTAGCTTATCTAACAGACAAAATTCTGAGAAGCTAGTGTGTCCATTAATTTTCCAAAGAACATCAATAAATGAACTTTTCTAAATAGTCACCTCTGAAAAATTGAGTGTACTTTTTATGGTATTCGGATAGCAAAAGATTTCTAATCACATGAATACACCTGCAAATCTGATCTATGAGAGCAGTGTCACCTATATACTATATCTCAATGTAAACAACATGGATGTCTGAATTTCCTGTGCAAATTAAACTGAAGGAAGTGATGCCAGCTTTGGGGTGTGGGAGAACCCATTCCAAAGTTATGGTGGCAGTGGCAGACAGGCGCCATAAATGATGTGCAGGAGAAACAGAATTCAGTTGACCAAAAAGCAATCGATCCAGGAGTTCTCTAGAGGTGCATTAAAAGTCAGACTGGGTTTCAGTGTTATACCCAGCAGTCCTTAACAAATCAGGAAAGAAAGAAAAAGAAAGGAAAAGAGCACAGAAAGGCATATTTACAACACATGAGACTGCTTCAGAAAGATTGACAGAGAGAATGTATTCATGACATGAGCTTCCCTCAGGTTTGCATCCTGTATCCATCCAAAAATGCAGCTTTGAATCCAAATGCACCAAGTCCCAAAGAACAGATAGTCATCCAACTTTAGGTACACTGTATTCTAGAAATGCAGGAACAGGCCATTAAGAATAATGATGATACAGATGGGCAGAGTATGAGAATATTATTCCTCTCCACTGGCCCTGCAAATTTGTTCTGTGGGGGTTTTTTCATTGAAATGGTTCCCTCCAAGTCCCAGTGGAGCCCTCATAAAAAAATAACCGTAATCCGTTTTTTTTCCCAGGTGTCATCCTCATGCAGTCATTTAACTTCTTTGGGAGGAAAAAGGAGATTGAAAATATGAGTAAGAGCTTGGAAGTGGTTCGAGTATGGAGTATAAAATTTCACAACAACTTCTTGGACTTTTAATTGAAAATTATTACCTTTCCCTTCCTTTCCAAGGACAGTAAAAGCAGATAGGTGGGTTAGAGTCCCGAAGAAAATTGTGCTCAGCTGGATTCACTACAACAGTCCAAACTTCCTCCAGGGGTGACCAAATGGGAAAAATGGGAAAGTGACTTTTATATTTGTTCTCCACTGAGTTACTCCAAATCTTACTGCCTGCTATTATGTTATACAACATACTGCCATTAGAGTCCCTGAGTCACAGATGCTCAACAAATATTTTGCAGTCTTCAGCCTAAGACTGTAGTCTTCAAAGAATACAGCTCTGAGCAAAGAACTGTAGAAACAGAGTTCAACTTCTCCACAATAAATCCTGATCGAAAAAAATGCTCTGGTAAATAAGATACACTGGCAAGATTTAATCAATTTCTATACCTGCCTCTGTCTTCCCTTTTGAAAGCATGTTTTAACAAGCTAAACAAGTTTCTGACTTTCAACCTTTCCAAAAAGATGCATGGAAAACAAGGCTGACATGCCATAGGACTGTCAAAATTGCACCCCTCTTCTGAAAACCTGCAGGACATTGTGTGCTCATCTATTCCCAGTGCTTATTCACTCTCTAAGCTGCACTGTACCTGGACCTGGAAAGTATCAAGTCTTACAAAGTTCTTGAATGTTATGTGATTTCACTTATCTTGGTGTTGGTCTTCAGTTGTTTTGAATAAACATAAACTCTCCAGATTTCCAGGGAAAAGCCACCCCTTTTCTGTGCTTAAGATCTGCCAGAAACACTGACCAGTCCTTGCACCATGACTATAGCCATGTGAGATTACTCTATGTCTTTGTCTGTTGAGAAAACATAAGGTTACATACACACTGAATGGCAATTTTAACCTGTTAAAGAAGTTAAACAAATCGTTGAAAAAAAAGTATGCCCTCCTTACAACCTGTTAGTGGGCTTTGTCATGCTGGAAGTACCTACAGGGCTGAATATCCAGATAGCCAGTGGGCTGCTGTGGGTGTTCCATGCCAGGGGCTTGGAACAAAGAAGGAAGCAGTAATACATGGCTGAGCAAAACCTGCATTTTACTACACCACCAATGCCAACACAGCCTGAGATCTTCAGCTCTGTCTTTCAGAAAGGGACAATAGCTACAAAATAAGTAACTTTGAGGAACCCAGTATCCAGGATGGGAATACAGGGAGGCAGAGACAATCCAGCAATTTCTTGAAATTGGCAACTGCTTTTTACAGCTTTTGAGTATGGAGAGCCGAGAAAACAACTGAAAAGGAGAAACTGCAAGAACCATGAGCATTAGAAAGGAATTGGAATCAGAATGAAGTGTGACCACATTCCTGAAGAAAGGAAACAAAATCATCTGGCTACAGGAAGTCAGCCTTCCAGAAGATTATCTGATTCAAATCTGGAAGGAAAAAGGGAGTTTCAGGGAACTAAAATGTCCTCAAAGGAATATATCACACATACGTGTTTTGTGGCTAACCAGACAATAGGCAGAGTGAATAAGGAAAAGAAAAGAGTAGATAGTTTCTAGGGGAAGACAGCAGTAGATATACCAGATCTCTCTGTAGTGAGGAGTTGGATCCATAAATTGAGGGGATAGATAGATAGATAGATAGATAGATAGATAGATAGATAGATAGATAGATAGAATGCTATGTAAGCATAACTAGAAAGGAAAACCCACCTTCCAAACAAGGCAGAAGTTGTGAGCAATTTACAATGAGCAGTTTAATTGTCTCCAATCTTTCGTAGTTTTCATCTAAGTATTTTCCTTTACAGTGTTCTTGTAGTATATCTCAAGAAAAAAGCATTGCTGTTTTCCAAACCACAGAAAATAAGCCACAGAACCTGGAATAAAGAAGCTGCAGTTCAAGAATGAAAGTTAACTGCAACTGAAGCATGTATCACAGACCTGTGAAAACAGATAATTGAAAATATGGGTCATGAGGAGAAACAGGTGATGGGAAAGGGTATTTATGAAGTGGAATCAGCCAGAAGAAAAGACACTTGTGCCAGGGATGGGTAATGGTGTGGATTAGAGCCAACCTCGAAGATACAAGAAGTGTAAAGTGGGATTGGTGATATATGTATATATCATCATGATATATGATATATCATATAATATATGATGCCAGAACAGATTTCAAAGATGCAGTTGTCAGGAAGTGAGAAGGAGTTCCCAAAACCAGGGGGCATAGGATCCCAGGGAAGTGGGGGTGGGAGTGGGACTGTTTGAATGATGCAAAGGAGCCACTCAGACTTGCTAAACAAATTGAAATTCCCATTTCTGAGATGGTTGATGGAGAAACAGAGACAAGAAAACCTGCTAACCGACATGAGGGAAAGAATTGGGCTGTTAGGGAAAAAGCAGTAACAAGAACAGTAGGCATATGGGCTGGAACAAGCAAGTAGTTAATTACACTAGCAAAGGGGAGGAAAAGGAAAATCCTTAAATATATTGCTTTTTCTGTCTAGTTTCTTCAGAAATTGCTTGTTTCTTAAGGAAAGACCTTCCAGCACCTGTTCTGATTAAAGGCTGTGGACTTCTTGTAATGAGAAAAAGTCTATTAGTATTAATCACTACTTCTCCACATAGGCACATAATGCTTTGTAAATGTCAAACACTGTATTAAATAGCCATGTTAAAAACTCTAGGCAAAGAAATATCCACACAGGAGAGATTGTGCAGATGCAGACTGAAGCATGTATAAACTTTGCAACAACCTACACAAGCCCAAAAGCATTTCTGCCAATTATTTGAGTAATAATTTCCAAGGATATTGGCAAATATCCTTCCTTCATTTATCCTTCCTTCATTTTCTTTTGGGGATACTTGATAAAACTTACTGGCTTTGAATTGTGTCACAAACTGAGATTTTTCCATTGTTTCTAGTAATTTCGCCTTTCTCCAATCTTCTATCACTCCTATGAAGACCATAATGACAATTCTACTCTTTCTCAGCAGAAGACAAGTCTGCCACATCACGGCATGGTGAAGATTGGTCTTTAAAAAGTCCATATGCCCTTTTCTGAAAACTATCAAAGCCCAAAAATGTGATCTTAATGAACTTTAGGCTCTTATTGCATGAGCCCACATGCAATCGACTGCCACACACTTGATCACAGTCTCTGTGTTTGTCTCTGATACTGCTCCTCCAAGCACCCTGGAGTCAGCACTCGGGAGTGTCTCACGCAGGAGCCTGGCTAGGGCACAGAGTTGTGATATTCCTCTCCTGAAAGCCTTCCCTGGGTAGCTAAGACACATCAGCACGATTCTTTCCACAGAAAAGGAAATTGTAATTGCCATTTGCATTTCTTTCTGATCGCAGATGGAGTGCATGGGTACCCTCTGTTTTATTCCCAGGGTTTTCACTCACTCAGGTAGTAGTGCAGAAAGAGCACTGGTATGCAGGCAATGAGAGATCAATGCATCTTCTCCTAATACTGTATGTCTGCAAAAACCTTTTAGACAGCAATTGAAGTGGGCTTAGATGGTGCACAATACAGCTTTTTTTGCAACATGTTGCATGCTTGATGAACAGCAAAGGATGAGGTGACATTTTATCAAAAATTCCATCAGGTGATGGATATACTTTGATTGCACAAAACAAAGCTCCAACAAGGAAAAAAAAACAGAGCTGCTAAAGGCTTCCTTAAGGAACGTGAGTTAGAGTGGTAACACTTTTCTTTTGTAGTTTAAGTAGCACAAATTGTGGTGCAGGTGCAAAAAACAGTCTAATCCTTGCTCAAGTGGAGAGCAAGAATAGTTAAGCAGCAGCTGCCCATTTATCTTTGAAAAGATACCTCTAAGCCCACTGAAGAGTAACAATGCTGAAGGATTTTTTTACTTTGCATGTTTAGACTATGAATTGTGCTCAATATCAACTCAGTGAAAATGATTGCCTGACTTTAGAGAATGACTCAGCTCCAAATAGCAGACTCCTGATGAGTCTCTGCAGAAATCAAAGCTACCCAATTCATGATTAATCACAAGTCTTTTCTTTCTTATTTCCCACTCCCAGTTTTGTTTTGTTTCGTTTTAAATAATGAAAAGGTCAGTAGATTTCTGTTTCTTGTCTTTCTCTATTCTCCCCTCATCAAGTATGACCCCAGGGTATCTCTTTTTGGTCGTATCTCCCTCTTCATCTCGCCAAATGTAACTTAGCAAGATTTTCATGGATATGCAAAGAGGTAAATTCATCTCAGAAATCACAGGCCACATTTCTCTTTTAAGTTAATTTCTCTTAAAGTACTGGGGAGTGACACTAGCTGAGAGTCTCATCTTAGAAAAGGAAGGCTTTTACATTATAGATACATGCACTGAAGTTGTTGCCCTGGCCTCCCTCTATGGTCAATGAACAGAAAGATTTATCTCTGTAGTGTGATTCATCTCTGTCCAAAGAAGAAAGAATCCAGTCTGTAAGTACCTGTTTCTTCCCACTAACCAGTGAGGGACCCTGGGATTACTCACTCCCAAGTCATTCCAGTTTTGTCTGTCTCCAGCAGCAAGATGACTCTAAGCCCAAATATTAACTCAGATTGTTCAGATGGGCAGAATACTCCAGACACACGGACAAACAACCCCATTCCTTTCTCCTCACCAGGCCTGGCTTCTATCTGCACCATGCGCAAGATGTGCTCTGGACTCTGGCCTGTTTCCAAGGCAAGGAGTGGAAGTGCCTGGACCCATCCAGTGATATTAGCTGGGTCCAGACTCTCACCTTTGCTGACCATATGGGCCAATATTGGCAGGACTGAGCATGCCACAGCACAGTCCCACAGAATATATACAGAAATCATTCCCTGAGCCCCCTCTATAGCTTGTCATTAATAAGCCTAATTACATTGCCCACAGCACTTTTACCAAGTTGTGTCAGTTGAAACAGCTCTATTATTCAGCATGCACTATATTAACATGTGGAGAACAGCATTTGAAACAAAGTCTTGTTTCTCTAATGAAAAGAGAGAGTATTTATTCATTTTGCCCTCATGCTCCTTTAATTCCTCAACAGATAGATTAAAGTTGAAACAATACATAGGTGAATTGAGACAAAAAAAAAGGATTGTTTCACACATGATGTTGCTTCTGAAGTACTTGATACCTGATTAGCTGAGAGGTCTTCTAAACAACAGCCTGAATAGCAGCTGAATTATTCTGGGAGGCTCTGACTGGTTGGAAGTGGTCCACGCACCAGAAAACTCACCCTATGTGACATCAAGGGGTGCGGCTTGGAGCATCTGTAATTTTCTCTTCCTTCCCCCATAAAAACCTGTCAGGCAGTTTTATCTGCAGTGCAAAGGGCACGTAAATCAGCACACAGCTGATGTTGACTGGGAGAGAAGGTGCCCATCATTATATGAAGTTATGCCAGCTGGCACTCATCCATCGTGCTAACATCTCATACATAAGGCGAGATTTTATCGGCAGAATGGAATGTAAAACAGGACAGTCTTTTTGTGATTGAAGGAGTGCCAGAAAATAATAATAGTTTTTTAAAAGGGAACTCTGTTACAGTTATATTTTTATCATCTATGTGCAGAACTAAGAGATCATCTGGCATGATGTCGGGCATGAACTTATAGCAAACACAGGAGGGGCTGTTTGCAATCGTACATGTTCTGTGTAGATGGTAAAAAAAATGGTCATCATTGATCATGTGTATTTTTCTATCAAAGTAATTTTGCACAAGTGCCAAAGACTCTTCAGTAAGTCAGTTAGTTTGGAAACTTCCTCCTGGACACAACTGGTTCCTCTGTTTAAGTATTGTCTTCATATAATTCTGTCATACAATGGACAGAATGACCATGAGAACTGCTAAATACTTCTAGAAAGAGAAACTGAAGAATGAAATAACATTTCAAGGGTTGTGCTGTATTAGAAGAGCTGGGGGGTGAGATTTGCTGATTATCTGCCCCCAGACAGATCCACTAATCCTCTACTTCAATAACTATTGAGCACACTCTAAATTTACAGTAGAACAAATTACTTTTGGGAGAAATATTGACTTCAAGAGAGAGAAGTACGATGAAAGAAAAGAAAATAAATCCTGTGCAATACTAGGGGGCTTGTATTCTGCAAGCATTAATAAGTAAACAGAAGCTCTGGGGTTTTTTAAAGAAATTGGTGGGATGAGGTTTAGGAAAAATAACTACCCTGCAAAGAGAAGTTCCTGCATTATACATGGCAATCAAAAGTTGTCAACACAGTGCCTGTCAAATAAAAATTTTATTTCACATGTAGAATAGCAGGGTGCTCTAAAACTTGCAGAAGCTGTAGATTTCCCACCCATGAACTTCTAATAAAGTTTTTTTCACCAATTTCAGTCTGTGTAAACTGCATTTCTTTCCCTGCATCTAGGCACTCACTAGTGTGTTTGCCTGCCTGCTGGCTGCTTATGACTGAAGCCAGGCTGCAAGATGTGAAAGATAGCAGGGCTCTCTTTCACACCTGTTGTAGACACTGAGTCCTTTCCTCTTTTTCCTTCCTCAGCTCATAGTTTATCTTTTTCTCTCTTCCTTTAGTGGCAAACTGCTGCAGTTGTGCCCCTTGTCAGGGAGCAGGAGGGGTGCCAGGGGAATTTTCAGGATAGTGTGCTCCCCAGGCAGGCGATGCAGCATGGTCTACTGCCCTCTTCCAGTGCATCACACCCTCACTTGTGGATTTGTTCTTATCAACAAGTAGGAAAGCTGTCCTGTGACAGATGTCATGCACAGCCTTGGATAAAGGGTTTCAAGGTTGCTGCATTTTTCTTGTAATACATCAAGAAGGAAGGGGAAAACCTCTATACAGACACAGCAAACGCCCAGCCGCACTCACTGCCAGCACAAAAATGGGAATCATAGGTCTGCACCTTCTGTGTGTGGGTTCAGAAGGCTTTACAGAAAAGACCCAAAAGCTCAGAGACCTCTGGAATTAATAGTGATTTTGTGAAAAAGCATTTTCATCTAATTTCACATCTGTAAATGAGAATAATTGAGCTATTTCATCAGTAGCTTACGAATGCTGTGGCAGCATCACATTACACAGCATACACTTGGCCATGTCAAATGATGTAGTTGTATCTGGTGTTTATAGGTGACCTCTCACTTTAGGATAATTCAAGGATGAAAGAATTTATTTTGTTTTGTTTCTCAGTTAATTTAATGAGAGGCATTAGCCCAACAGTGAAGTAGCACCTCGGTCAGGGAATGGGATTCAGGAGTGTGTGTAATAACGTCTTCTTCCTCCCCGCTGCAACACATCATGCAGAAGACCTGTCCTTACTATATGTGACCAGTGAAAAGCTCAGTAATCTTCTTCTACCAAAAGCAGGAAACCTATCACTCATTTCTTCTATATTTTAGAAGACTTTTTTTAAAGACTTCCTTGAATTTCTAACATTAAAACTATCAGACTCTATAACCATGTGTTCATTTGACACAGGGATAATTTATAGCCATAGACATAAGGTGATTCTGCTGTCATCACGGGAGAAGAGGGAAAAAGAAAGGAAAGCAATTAACAGAGCATTTGGGGATATGAAGTAAACAGAAATCCATTCTCTTCCCTTCCTCCTCTACTACACCCACACACCAACCCATGGTTCTTTAATTTGCTCTTTTGCATGCGACAAGGTTTCAGATAAGCTATAAGACCAATTACTTTCTATTTAGAATAGGAAGCAACTAACTGAGAAATTGGATTTTAGGTTAACAATATGTGCAAGCCTGGTCATTTGTTCCAGAACCGACTTCAAAACACTGTGGGTGATATAATGTGTAACCTGAGGAATAAAAGAGCATATTGCAATTTAGGCTACTTTTTGACCTTGTGTCCTTCATGGAACTAGAAGTTCTTTCTACTTTTCTGTTAATGAGCTACCTCAGTTGTTCATCTTCTTCTCTGAGATGTCGTGATACTTTTGACAATAAGAATTAATCCCTGTGCCAAAAAGCTTACAATACTCTGTGGCCAAACAGGGCAAAGGAGGGTGCTGAGGCAAACATGAGAAAAGGACATCAGATTTCAAGCTCAACAAAGCTAGCAAGAAAAATTGATTTAATAGCTGTAGAAGGTTTTTCAGCTTCCTCCAGGAACTTGCCTTTGTCACAGAAGCAGAGCCATGGTGCAGAGATCCAGCACCAGCACTCTCAGCTGGTTGGTGTGTATGTCAGGGAAAGGCCTTTGGGCAGCTTCACTGTATTTGCAGAACTGCCCTACCATATAGAATCATACCATAATTAAGGTTGAAAAAGACCCCCAAGATCATTGTGTCCAACCTTTGACCCATCAACATGTCAAATAGACCATAGCAGTAAGTGCCACGTCCAGGTGTTTCTTGAACACTCACAGGGATGGTGACTCCACCACATCCCCGGGCAGCCCATTCCAGTGCTTGACCACCCTTTCAGTGGAGAAATTTTTCCTGATGTCCAACCTCAACCTCCCCTGAAGCAGTCTGAATCTGTCCTCTTGTCCTGTCACTGGCTGCCTGGGAGAAGAGGTCGACCCCCACCTTTCAGGGAGTTGTGGAGATTGATAAGATCTCCCCTGAGCCTCCTCTTTTCCAGGCTGAACACACCCAGCTCCCTCAGCTGCTCCTCACAGAACATGTGCTCCAGACCCTTCACCAGTTCCATTGTCCTTCTCTGGACATGCTCCAGCACCTCAATGTCCTTCTTGTCATGAGGGGCTCAAAACTGGACACAGGGTTCCAGGTATCGCCTCACCAGTGCCAAGTACAGGGGGACAACCACTGCCCTGGTCCTGCTGGCCACATTATTGCTGACATAAGCCAGGTGCCATTGGCCTTCTTGGCCACCTGGGCACATGCTGGCTCATGTGCAGCTGCTTCCAACCAGCACCCCCAGGTTGTTTTCCCAAGGGCAGCTTTCCAGCCACTCTTCCACCAGCCTGTAGTGCTACATGGGGTTGTTGTGAACCAAGTGTAGAACTCAGTTCTTCACCTTATCGGACCTTATTGAACCTCCTAGAGTTGGCTAAGGCCCATCAATCCAGCCTGTCCAGATCCCTCTGTGGATCCTTCCTACCCCCCATCAGAACACACTCACCCAGCTAAGTGTTGTCTGTGAACTTAGTGAGTGTGCATTCGATCCCCTCATCCAGATCATTGACAAGATATTAAACAGGAACACCATAGGTGCAGTCTGGCAGCAGCAGGATGTTCCCTCTACTTCCTTGCTCTGCTCATAGCAGTTAGGGTGAGTTTGATCACACATATATGATACTTGATTATTAAAGGACAAACTAATACACTGGAAAGGAGACAGGCTCTAAAGTAGTTAGAAATCTGCAAGGTATAGCTCTTTTAGACATGGTAGTGCCATATCAGCCCCTGGCCAAGGGCTTTTGGCAGGGGTTGAGGTTTTTTCCCAGTAATACAGGTTCTTAAGCTGGCAAAATTATTGGCTTTAAACTTCTCTTCTACAAAATCTTGTAAATAAATACAATCTTGTCAAAGCAGAGAATTGCTTGCACAATAAATTCACACTTCTTACTAAAAGTTTTCATTTAAATTTCATTGTTACATTTTCATTAACAGCCTGGGATTTGGTAGTAATTTTTCTGGTAAGATGAGAGAACTGAGATGCCATGCTTGATTAATGGGAGAACTGAGATTCCATGCTTGGTAAATAAACAATTCAGAATACTGCTTATCTCAAGTCGAATCAAATCAATGATGGTTGAAACAAAGTTATTACTTTATCATTTCTATCCTGTACAGTGTTAAAGAGCTTTTTCTTGATTAAATGTCACCATGTTAAGTCAGAGTTTTTGGAAGATCTGAGTAGAGCTAATGGATTTCGTTTAATGAATATTGAATATGACAAGAAGCATAGGACAGGTCACTCCAAAACTTCCCACAATTTTTAGCCAATTTAGTTGTGTTACTGCAGCCACAACACAGACGTAAGAGGACACATCCATTTACACAGCATCCCAACAGTTAAAAGCCCAGGTGTGGGTTAGGATGTGTTCAGTTGTTTCTTCTAGCCATGGTATCCTGCCATGCATGTGTCCTCTCTGCTCTCTCTCAAATTCCTTCCTCTGGCTGAGGCATCCTGACATGGGAGCAGCACAGGAGCTGTTCACAGTACTTCTGCAGACATCATTTTCCTTCATGCACATGAATTTTTATGAACTCTTTGAACTCTAAATTGTTTAAATACTTTGCCTCAAACACCTCCTTCTGGACAGCCATCCCCGTTTGGCCACCCTGACACTGAAAATGTCTCCTCACATCCAAAATGTACAAATATATCACTTGGGGCATTTTACTTATTTACCCTAAAGGCTACTTTTGTTGCCCTGATATTTGCTCTTACAAAAATTTTAGAGGTAGCAATCTTAGCTCAGCCTTTGTAATGCTACACTGAACAGGAGCAAAGGTCTTTTACTTTTCTTCTGAAAAGGTGCAATCATGATCCTTCAGATATCCCCTTTGTACCTATGTCTCAGTTTGAGACTATAATTTTTAACATCAGAGAATGAGCTTCAGGGTAAGTTTCATCTTGTAGCTCATATTCCTACATACTATTTGACAATATCCCATTTAACATAACATAGAGGTTAAGTTATTCTGTTAGCTAAAATACCCATATCTTCCTCCTCCCCTGTTTATTCCCGGTTAAGCAATCCTTATTGCATTTATCACTTATCCAGAAACTCTCCTTTTGTAAAAAAATTTATTTCAACTGAATTTTCAGAGCTAAAATAAACTCATTCAGCCATGGCACTTGATCTCCATCAAATTTTCTTATTAGCTTGAGGATAAATGTTGAAAAATCAAACGTGCCAAAAGTCTTCCCTCTTCCATTCTTCCCTCACCCCTGTCAAAGTTTGAATGGTTCTCATTTTTTGTCTCTGAGTCAATGCAGTGAAGACAAATTTGAATCTGAAACTAAAATCAAGACCAGAGGAAGGCAACTAGATGAAGAAAAATAAAACATGCATCTAATAGGTAGCATCCTTTCAGATAACTACTGTATTATTAATTCAATGGAATTCTAGAAGTGGGGAAAAAAACATTAAGAAGAGAAACAGCAGAAAGAAAATTAAGATTACAAAATTATGTCAGGATATGTCTTTTAAAGTATCATCATGTGCAAAGATAATTAATGGTATCCAAGAAGAATAGAAAGAAGTAATAAGCCAAGAGCTAACTAAAAGGCATTCTGCAGTTCTGGAGTGGAGGATCAATCATGGGAATCCACAGTGAAGAACAGATTGGGCAGCCAGATGAGTCACAGCCTGTGCCTGTGCTGGTTTCAACACAAATTCTTCTGCAGGTGCTGCCATCTGGATATAAACCTTCCTCTGTTCTCCAGTGAGAGATTTTCATAGTTTTCTTCTGCTCTGCTGAAAGAAGGGGCTTCAGCAAATTGAACATCATATTCCTCCTGAGGTACCAAGTGCTGACAAATCCTTACAGCTAGGAAAATCTTTCTGAGCTGAAGAAGCTGGGAGAAGTTGAACCTCATCACACTTTGCACCTTGAAGTCAGTCCTATCCTGAAGAGCAGCCTCCAGACACAGGAACTGCCAGGTTTGAGGTACAGCTGTAATGCCTAATGCCTCAGGTCCATGATCATCGGTTATTTCATGATAGCCAAGTCACAAGAGCTAGCAGAAATTTTCCACACATCCATTGTTTGCCTAGCCCAAATGTGAAATGCTCCTTGAAACTTCTTTTAACTTCAAGGTGTTTCACCTGGAGCTTACACTTCATAGATCAAAGTTATCTACAGTATTTGCTATTTCAAGATCTTTTTATTGATTATTTAACTTTTTATTGACTATTGAACTATGACTTCTGTTAGCCTGTCCATGACAGTCTCATGAAGTTCAACAAGGTCAAATGCAAAGTTCTTTACCTGGGTCAGGGCAATCACCAGTACCAGGAGAGACTGGAGGATGAATCCTTGAAGGAGGACTTGGGGATACTGGTGGATGAAAAACTGCACATGACCTGCAATGTGCACTTGCAACCGAGGTGGCCAGCTCTATCCTGGGCTGCATCAAAAGCAGCACAACCAGCAGGTCGTGGGAGGGGATTCACCCCCTCTGCTCTGGTGAGACCCCACCGGGAGTGCTGCACCCAGCTCTGGACTCCCAGTGCAAGGCAGACATGGACCTGTTGGAGCAGGTCCGGAGGAGGGCCACGAGATGGCTGGAACACCTCTCCTATGAGGACAGGCTGAGAGAGCTGGGGTTGTTCAGAAGGGAGAAGGGAAGACTCCAGGGAGACCTTATAGCAGCCTTACAGTACTTTCAAATCCCTTCTAACCCAAAGCATTCTGTGACTTGATGATTCTGTAGGTTCATGAAGAAGGAAAGAGCTGAGGGAAGAAACAGCAATTAGCTCTTCAGAGATTTAAATTTTCAAAGTTATACAAGGTATAAGAATTATGGGCAAAAAAATTTGTGGTTGTTGCACGATACAAGAAAACAGCATGTCATGCGTTGCATAAAGAACTACTTTTTTGTAGCAACTGATTTCCCAGGAAGTCTTACTAAAAGATTTTGGATTGAAAACCACTTGAAAGGTACCTGCTGCATATGGACTGTGTTGGGGAGAAAAAGCACTGTTTTTAGGCTACTGACCTTGGAGAACTGTAAATAACATCACTCTGACATTGGTAAGGAAAAGATAATAGCAACATGATTTTGTTCTGTAGAAGAGATAAAAATGTGCTTACTAAATGGATGACCAGAATGGATGACATGCTCATGGGAGGACAAGTTCTGATCTGGTACTTTGTTTTTTATCTTCTTTGTTTTCAGATTAACAAATTTTTTAACAATGTATCACTTCCCTATGCAAAGATCTGAGCTCTGATTTTTGACAAACAAATGCTGTGTTGAAAATCAGATGTGTATTTAGATTATGATTAGACCATAATGAAGCAAGGAAAATATATTTAAAAAAACCCCAAGCAACAGTAACTTCTGAAGGTTGTTTACACAGGAAAAGAATTTTCAAAGATTTCACAGAAGAATCAACCTCCTTTCCACTATCAAGTTCTATTTTGAACGATAAAGGATATTGTTTACATTTCTAATTATCACTCACTGGAGGAAGGCAATCCAATCCTCAGGGAGCAGTTTTTCTTTTGGCTCCTCTGTCTTTGCTATACACAGGTATCAACAATGGAAATATCAGAAAGAGGGATGGCAGGAAACAAAAGCAGCAAGCACAGGCATAACTTAAAATTGTCAAGATCTAGTAAAAGGAAGCTCTTACTTTTTGTCACAGTTTGAGCTCCCCTCCCAAAGGATCTGGTATCTTCTTGTGGGAAGCTTGAAATAGTCTGCCAACTTTTCTTTTAACTCCACTTTTTTTCCTTATGTCTGTTAGACATGAAACATGAACAAATATTAAATAAATGCTAGCAGATCTAAAATTAAGCTTTTTTTTCTTAACAAAAGATTGAGAGATCTAAAATATAAGGATTCAAAAGCATATTGAGTTGGGAAATGACAAAAGCAACAAAGATTGCAACAAAGACTTTATTATCTTCCTATTTAATAATATGAATCAGTAACAATATGAACTGACTGACATTAAAAGAATAGAGTTGGGATCCCTTGTAGGTATGATACAGATGACCCAGACACTTACCTGATACCCAGATGAGCTTCTGATGATTTTTCCTTCTTCCTCACCAGTGAAATATACTGCTGAGCATTTAAAAAAAGCATATTAAATACTGCTTTTCCCAATACAGTTTTGTGTATCCCCAAGTGAACCATCAGTAAAAGAATGTGAGTTGTATTCCTGAGTGGATGTATATGTACTTCCTTCAGAAAACAGAGTTTAACTCTTAGCACTCACAGGAGTTGTACTGTCCTATACGTACAGAGGGAAGGACAGGATGTCCCAGCACATCAAACAGCACTCAGGTCCCTTTCCCTGTCTTTCCTCCTATTCCCACCTAAATGTAGGAGCATCAAGGGAAGTCAATAAAAGAAAGTGAAGGAACTTACTATCTGAAGGCCTGTATCTCTAGATTCTTAACTAGAAATCCAGGACTCAGATTCTCACTGGCCACTTTTTAAATATATAGATTAAAGAGGGAGAAAATTTTAGACTTCTTAGTATAGAAGCTAACTTACCATGAAGCAAGAACATCTCTTTGGGTTGTTCCGATCTGAGCAGGCTGTCTCTCAGCAAGGTAAAGTGGCAGTTTTGCCACTAATCTGAAAAGAAAAAACTTTCTGGCAGAGTGGTAGAAGTCTCTCTTTTTTATCACCTGATGACGTACTTGTGTTCCTGATCACAATTTCTGAAAACCCATGGGGCTTTTGCTTGAGATATGAGGAACATGCCAGAATGCTCATACCTTGGCCATGAGCAGGGGCCAGACTCCTCAGTGGTGCTCAGCGACAAGACGAGGAACAGTGGCCATGAAGTAAAACATAAGAAGTTCAATTTCAACATGAGGAAGAACTTTACACTGAGGGTGGCAGAGCACTGGAACAGCTGCCCAGGAGGGCAAAGAGTCTCTCTCTCTGGAGACGTTCAAAGCCCACCTGGACACGTTTCTGTGTCACCTGCTCCAGGTGACCCTGCCTTGGCAGAGGGTTGCACTAAATGATCTCCAAGGTCCCTTCCAACACTAACAATTCTGTGATTCTGTGATTCTGTGACCTCATCACCAGGTATCACACATGGCCATTCTCAATCTTAATGCATTCTGTTCTCAGGCACAACTAACTTGCAGTAGCAAAATTGAGGGGATGCCCAGATCCCCAGTCCTGCTGTGTTCGAATGCAGACCTGTGCAATGAAACAGTCAAGGCACATTACTTTTTTTTAAGTCATAGTTAAGCAATAGCATATGACAAGCAACAGTTCATACCCCTCAGTTCTGAGATTGTTCTGGATATGTAACACAGCATTAACGAGTATTTAGCTTGGGATTTATTCTGGGAACACTGACATACACAACCTGTGCTATATAAGCACATTCACAAGTTAAAGTAGCACCACAGTTTTATCTTCTCTTTCAACTGGAGAACATGTGTTGCCTTTGTTTGTTATTCAGATCTTTCAGAACTACCAGTGGGAATCACCAGTCAGCTAGAATAGCTCAATTTACTCTCTCACTACAGAGCTTTTGGTGTCTTTTATTTCCACAACAATAGTATACTGTGATCTCACTAGGGGCTTCTCTGCAAGTCTTTAAGTCTGTTTTTATTCATGAGGGTCTGTCTTTGGCTTGCTCTTCTCCTTACACTCTCTCTGGGTAATCTCACCCTTCGCTTCACATGAACATCTGCAAGCAGATTTGCAGGTCTGCTCCATGCTTCCCTACCACTGCCAGCAAAAAGCTGCTGTGGCTGTCCTGCCATCAGGCACAGGCAATGTTATTTTAGCTGACTGTAATTACTGGTGGCTGTAGAAAATACCCTGGAATTCTGGGAACCAAGATCATTGAAATTAAAGTAAATTGAAAGATAAACACAACTAAATGTTGCAAATAAGAATTCTGACTTCAAAAGGATTATTTTTTTGAGAGAGAGAAATTAAGGACTCTAAATGAACACACAGCTAATGGGAATGAGGTTATGAAAATTAACAGAACAAATTTGGAGCAAAAACTCATAAATGCAAATATGGCAGGCCTGAATATTTCCTCCTTAAAATGCATAACAGAAGAGGAACACAAGGACAGAAGATTAACTATTTTCCACTAAATCTATGACATAAGAAATGGTATGATAAAGAATAGCAAAAAAATAAACTAATTCAAGAGACAGAGAGGGATAGAAACAGAGGAAAACAGATTAATTGCTTGGGCAACAGTGGCAAATATTGCAGCTTCGGTAGTATGCACAGCTTCAGGGCAAATCGTGAACTTTTGAAACAAAGCCAGTGAAGCAAAAGGAAAACAGTATGAAATGTACTATGAGCTATCAAATGTGGCTCATACCACCTAATATCTCTCTTCAGTAAGAAACTGATTTTCAACACCTAAAAATATTTCTAAACTCTTTGATGGATCTTATCCATCTGAATTTTCATGGAGTGGGTGACAAACTGTCCTGTACCATAATTTATTGTTGAAGCTGGAGAAGAAAATATAAACAGCAGAACTATAAAGTGATTGATCTGATGGTTTTTTCTTTTTTTGCTTTGGTGTTGTCATCATTATTATTTCATAGAAGAAATTCTGTCTAGTACTGAAAAAGTAAATACTGTCATGCTGGGAGTTTCCCTGGGAAGGCTTCAAAGATAGGGATGAAAACTTGAGGTTTCTCTTACCTTGTACTTTCACAACAGACCTGGCACATGCATGGGATATTTTTCATTGAAGTTTACTAAGGATGAGTGTTTGGAGTCATCATTAGTTCAAAGAAAGTTTGGAAGATCATATAGGATAAATCGGATGACTTTGAAAGCTGGAGTTACTGGCATGGGTTGAATTACAGCTCTGCCAAATACAAGTTTGCAGGTTTTGGAAGTCTGACTAGAACTTCTGTTAGGAAGTCATCACTGAAAAAAGGTTCAAGAAATACGTGAATGTGTCATATCTATCACAGAGTGGCTATAAGTCATCAATGCAATGAAAGCTGAGAGGAAAAATATCAAATGCCATCTCAAAAAAAGTCAAGCAAGAGATTTTTAAAAGAGATACTCTGAGGTAAAGAAATTTGTGCAGTATAAAAGGAAGCTTGGCTCCTGATGACATACTATAACGTGGTTATTACTGGTAGCCAAGGGCTCATCTCAAATCAAAAGGCTCAAAACCCCAAGAGATGCCAGAGATAAAATGTAGAAAAATGAAACCCTTTTCTTCTCCATCCTCAGGGCTCTCCTAGTTCTGACAGTATTTTTAGCCTCTTAAAACTTGTGCTTGAAGCAAGAGTTTGGAGTTTTCATCACACAGAAGTGTCGCTTGAAGTATTGCACAAAATTGCATACGTTGTACAGTCATTTCAAACGTGTCAGAAGAAGTTCTCACTGATCGCATTGCTCACTGATTCCTCTGCAGCTTGTGTAGGGCATCCTGGGCCACCTTTAGACAAGCTAGCTACTGGGAAAGAGGGAAACCCTGTGTGGGGTGCCAAAGGCAGGAGAAATATGATGCTATGACTGCTCTGATAGCTGCCTCACATCAGATTGCCCACTGCAGAAGCGGTGGCCTCCAATCCCTGAACCTAGTAGCCTATCCCTCCTAGCTCCAATCCCTGCCTAGTAGCTGGCAGAACATGTGAGGATGTCTGCATACCTCTGAGGTTCCGTTCTCTTTTATGTGTAGGACAAGGCGATGCAAAGGAGATACGAAGAGCTCACTTGTTTTCATTGCAGAAAGGAGTATTTTTGCCCAAGAAACAAATAGCCACAATGCAATGTTTAGTCATCATGCAGTAAACACTTAGATTTGCTTCTGAGTGACTAATGAGACACACAATTTGTTTTATGTTTCCATAAGGAGCTGTAGAGGGTTGACACTGGCTGGATGCCAGGCACCCACCACAGCCTCTCTCTCACTCCCCTCTGCAGATGGACAGGGGAGAGAAAATATAACAACGGTTCATGAATTCAGATAAGGTCAGGGAGCCATCACTCACCAAATACCATTATGGGCAAAACAGACCTAATTAGATATATTAATTGAATTTACTACTAACAAAACCAGAGCAGGATAATGAGAAGCAAAATAAGACCTTGAAAATACCTTCGCCTCCCCCCTCCCTTTTTCCCAGCTCTACCTATTCCCCTCCCAGGGGAACAGGGAGACAGGGAATGGGTATTATGATCAGTTCATCACAGGTTGTTTCTTCAACTGCACAAGGAGAGGACTTGTTCCCCTGCCCCAGCGTGGGGTCCCTCCCATGGGAGACAGTTCTCCATTAACTTCTCCAATGTGAGTCCATCTCATGAGCACCAGTTCTCTGCAAACTCCTGCATCATGGGTCACTCTTCCATGGGATACAGCCCTGCAAGGACAGGCTACTCCAGTGTGGATCCTCCATGGAATGACAAATCCTACAAGGAAACCTGTTCCAGAGTTGGCTTCTCTGTCCACAGGTCTGCAGGTCCCTGCCAGGAGCCAGTTCCAGCACGGGCCTCCCACAGCTTCCCAGCCTCCTCTCAGACATCCACTCACTCCGGCGTGGTGGATCTCTCCATCCCTGTGCCTTCCATGGGCTGCAGGTGTGTTTCTACATCCCCATGGTCCCTTATGGGCTGCAGGGGCACAACTGCTTCACCGTGGGCTGCACCATGGGCTGCAGGGGAATCTCAGCTCCAGCATCTGGAGCACCTCCTGCCCCTCCTTCTGCACTGACCTTGGTGTCTGCAGAGCTGTTCCTCTCCCATGTTCTCACTCCACTCTTCTCTGGCCACAATTAAAACTGTGTCATAAATTTGTTTTTTCCTTCTTAAATCTGTTATCACAGAGGTATTGCCACCATTTCTAATTGGCTTGGCAAGCGACATATACCTCTTGGAGCAGCCAGGGATTGTTTCTATCAGACATGGGGAAGCTTCTGACAGCTTCTCACAGAAGATATCTCTGTAGCCTCCCTGCTTCCAAAGCTTGGCCATGCAAACCCAATAGAGAAGCATAAAACATGTAACTTCAAACAGATATTGAAAAATGGCCTGTGTGCCATGAAAGGCCAGTATGCCAGCCAGCACAGCTCTGCAGCTGCCAAAAGCATTTTTCTACTGGGGAGAAGGTCAGGATTGCATGAAAAGGAAATAAGCCTCAAATAGAAGTAAAATTCAAACTAGTTTTGTATCTGCAAGGAGAAAGCTAACAAATCTCTTTGAAATAGGAAGCATTTAAGGTAACAAAGGCTAATAAGTGGAAATAATGTATATAGGAACAAGTGGTATCAGGGCATTTCTTTGTAAATCATATTTGTATAAGGCCGTAGAAAAAGTTACAGGTAGAGATGAAATGAAAGATCACTCTTGTAAAAGGACAAAAAAATAGCGAAAGGACAGTAAAGACCTTTTGAGACATATTATGTTATAATCAACTTCTCAGAAATCTATAGCAAAGATCAAGCTAATTCTTTGAAATGTCACAAGTAGCTTTCCATGGTATGGTGGAAAAGCGTAAGTGAATGAGTATGGAGAAAACAACAAGCACAGTCTGAAAGGGAGTTTTCTCTATGCTAAGGAAAACCCTCTTCTAAAGCCTCTTGTCTTCTCTGCCAGTGCCCAGGCAGGCAGGCAGATGCCTGGTGAGCAGAAGGCACCCTGAGGCAGGAGGAGCTGTCTCCCTGCTGTGCAGCCCAGAGCACAGATGCAACATGTGGAGGAACACCTGCCCCTGTGATAGAAGAAAAGCTTTCCAAAACATTCGCTGTTTAAAATGTTAGCCTCAACAGCCCTTTGGATGCCTGCACCATGGCGTGGGTGGCTGTGTCCTGTGTTTTCACAACCCAAGGCATGGACTGTGATCCTCTGCCAGCAGGAGATGCAGGAGTGAAGAAAGGACCCAGGACCAGGGAACACAGGCAGTGACAGAGTTTTTGCCTGTGGGACAGGAGCTGAGTCAGGCAGAGAGTATGCTGAAAACACTGATGTCAGGTGGTAAGACGAGGATTTTGGAGGAAGTGGTCTGACCTTCTGCCGCCTCCCAGTGACAGAGAAGCCAGAGGGACAGGGATGACACAGGAGGTCCATGGGATGCAGCCAAGGTTGGTTGGCAAAAGGACAACAGAGACAGATAGAAGGATGGCTGGTGCTGGAATGGGAGATATAGAAAATAAAAACATATGAGAGAAAGGAGTTAGCAAAAGCCTGTCAATGCCAAGCTGTCCTGGCACAGCGTCACCCTGAGTTTTCCCTTGTTCTCCCAGCACCTAAGGGCAATGTGACTCCACTCAGGCATGCAGGAGCCCTTCCACCAGTGGGTAGCAGTGTGACCTAGCTTGCATTCAGCTGGGAAGAGCAGAGGCTTGTCCTGCAGCTGGAAAAAGCAGAGGCTTGTCCTCCAGCAGGAGACCCCACAATTGTCAAAAAGTGGGTGTGGGAGGCACCATGCTGCCAGCCAAGGGCACCCAAAAGGAATGAGCAGGGACTGCTCTTGCATGCTGATAATTATTTCCTGAGTAGGAAAGAGCATCCTTATGTTATCACTGGAGGAAACTTTTTACAGAGGTATTTATACCTATGCCACATGGAGCAGTCTTTGGCTTAGTCATATTTAAAGCCCATGACAACCTCTGCAAATGTAAGATAAAGGTAAAAATAACAGCAGGGATGTAGAAGATGGTTTGAAACAGACAGCAAGGTGCCTTGAGCCAGGTATGCTTAAGCAGCAAAGATGATACGAGGTTGATTACCAGGGAATCCCCAGTGAATTCTTTTGTCTGAAATGGGCAGAGTGACTGAGCATGTACAAATCCCACCTGGCACACTTGGTAGGTCAGCTGGTTTATTCTGCAGGTTGGAGCTGCTGCAGCAAAGCAGGGCATCTGCCCCACACTCCCACTCTGCTCAGAGCAGCCCCATTCCACAGGAGAAAGTACAGGAAGAAAATGCTGCAAAATCAGAGCCACTTTTCTAGCCCCAGTTGAAAGAAGTCAGCAATGCTGAGATTTACATTTGAGAAGCAGCAAGCAACAGACCTGTCTACCTCTGTCCCTGCCTGGCAACCTGGACATAGTCTAAACTTATCACATCATCTGCTCACAACAGCATGGATTTTACCTGAAGTGAGCTCATGTCTATCCCATGCATAGTGGAGATCTGTCATTTTTATATAGCAGCTCTCAAAGGAAACATTGGCCTGCATTTTGATCGAAATGCCACCTGGCAATATTAGAAAGACCAAGTGTTGCCCAAGTACTGAACCAAAGTGTCAGAAGGTAGCTCACAGTAGCACTCCTTAACATTATTCCAGCAGAGGCCATCTGATTGACTTATTGACTCCCTGGAAATAACCTTTAGTGGGATCTACTGTGGAGATAACAAGAAAGAGCTTATCCCTCTTCTGTAAGCTTTAGTACAGAAAACAAATAATCACGTAAACAACAGAGCTAGCGAAGCTCAGTTGCTGTTACCATCTGTTCCAGACAGCTGGATTTTGCTGGGTTGACAACACCTCCGCTCTGTAAAGACACTACTGCAGTCTCTGCCTTTTACCTGGCTTTTATCTGGGTGCTTATTTTCATGAAACTGTTCTCTAATGTGGGTTGAAAGTTGCCTGTAGTTCAAAAGCTAACACAGTGGAAGAGACACACAGCCATGTACAAACACACAGAGGCAAAGGAAGCTTAATTTCCTTTGAGGATCAGGCTGAAGAATAAGCTGTAACATTCACTTCCAAGAGAGATAGGAAGAAAATCCATCAATAATTACAGCTCAAATGTATCCCCAAGTAATACTGATTTCAGTGCTCGATCAGGTGTTCAGTTGCTAAAACAGGACCTAACTTTGTTATTTTCAGGTGCTTATTTCACTTGTACGCAGACTGTTGAAGAAATAAGACATCATGTCAACAGTCAGTGATGGAATAAATGTTCAGAATTAATTTTGTTCGAAGACCAGATTGTCCCATATGGCCAGCCAGTGCAGTACAGCCCACTTGAGCAATGAGACTGGGTTTGCATCAAAGGTCCATAAGCTCACAGCAGCACGGGAAGCCCATCCTGAAGTGGTGGGGAGCAGAGGATGTGTCATCTGTCAGTCACAGTCGGTGTTCAAGCTCTTTCAAGAGAAGGAAATAAATACCATGACAACCTTACCTGTCAGATACTGAAGGATTGTCAAATCCAAACTTCTCAAATACTTTCATCCTCACATGACAATGTTGTCACCTGTGATTGATAGTTCTGACATTTCAGACCTGGTTTGGGGTGGCATGATGCCTGTCCGCCTCCCAAAGAACATCCCAGGGAACAAGGGGAAAGCTGGGAAGATCATTCCAGGCTAGGCAAGCCCACCCTCGAGGGAGACTTTTTTTGCTTTTATTTACTTTGTGTTCCCACCTTGGCTGACTCCCAACATCAGAGCCAGAGGATGGCTAAGGGGACCCCAAAAGGGAGAGAATTCCCCTTGAGCATGGGAGCCCTGGCAGCAGCAGCTAAGGAGGTGCAGCCTCTGTTCCTCAGTGCTGCAGTGGGATCTGTGAGTGCTCAGACTGCATCTCCTCCCTGATCTGTAGGAGGCCTTTTGCAGGGGGAAGGTTGTCAGGGAAAGGGACAATTGGTAACCCTGAGGGAGCGACCCAGATCTGGGAGTAATGAGGCTCAAAGCATGACTCTCCCCAGTCTTGGCACTTTCCAAAAGTGAGGAATCTATGGCCTCCCTGAAGTGCTGGGAAGACAATCGTCAATGTGTACTGGTGTTGCTTGGCTCTGGACATAAGAGAGGGATTCAGCTTTCTTTCCTGTATCATATCATACAATATCATATCATATATCATATCAAATTGTATCATATCATATTGGCCCCTCTCTACAAGAAAAACATGGAGATGCTGGAGCACCGAAGAAAGGAAAAAGAGTTGGTGAAGGGTCTGAAGCACATCTTATGAGGAGCGAATAAGGAAACCAGCGATAGGCCTCAAGTCACATCAGGAGAAGTTTAGATTGGACACTGGGAAAAATTTCTTCACTGAAAACATGGTCAGGCATTAGAACTAGCTGCCCAGGGAAGTGGTGGGATCAATAACCCTGGAAGCGTTCAAAAAACATGCAGATGTGGCAACTTGAGGACATGGGTTAGTGGTGAGCATGGCAGTTCTGAGTTATCAGTTGGACTTGGTGAACTCAGTGGTCTCTTCCAACCTTAATTCTACAATTCTCTGATAGTCATATCATATCTTTGTCCCTGGACAAAGATGATATGTCCCAGCACCAGCTTTTTGGCTGGACCCTGGAGAAGCCTCTGGTTGCCAGGGTGCAGCTGGCAGAGTTGCCCTGTGCATACAGTCAGCCTCAGCTCCTTTGCTGCTGTTTAAAAGAAGCACCTTGTGTGACTCCATGCATTGGGACACAAACCAGACCACTCACTAATATTCTGCCAACAACGCATTTCCCTTCGCCTTCCCCAGTAGAGACAACATGAAAAAAACACAAAATCCTGTTGTTCTGTCTTCCCTCTATTACTCATTCTCCCTGTGGCAAGGAACATCTGGTCCTGGCAGACCAGCTGTGGCAAAAGCGGTAGTGCTTCACAGGAACTGCCTTGTCAGATCCGGTCCCTATCTCAGTGACCCCGTGAAGCTCCCAGGATACTCTGTAGCTAATCCCTACAGTGTCTTCTTTTCAAATATTTGGTTTAGAGACACTTTAGCTCTCACTGCTTCTGCCCCTGAAGCTAAGAGCCCAGATCTTCCCCTTTCCTGTGATGGAGCACCTTTGGACAGTTTCCTGAACACCTCTGGCTCTTTCTAGAATTGGTTTCTGCGCTGTGTCTCACCTGATGCTACTACTCAAGCCAAGAAATGTCCCCAGGCTGCTTTCTGAGTCTCTCTGTTGTTTTCATATCTTGCCATAGCAGGTGCTTGGTACTGACTGCATGATGCGAAGCCGTGGTCTGCTGCGCAGTGCTGGCAGCCCTGCCCTCACCTAGGCATGGAGAGAGCACGTGGTGTTCAATGCACATCGCTGTAGGTGGGCTCTCGGTGGGTGCTGCTGTGGGGAGGGGGGCTAGAGTGACAGTGAGGGTTGAGATTAAGTGTGTGGTGGGGTTGAGGGGAAGATGGGCTCTTCCTCAGTCCGTGGGAATCTATTCCTGCAATAAGCTGCTTCTTGGCTTGGGGTCTAAAGACCACATAAACATGACTTTCTGCAGGATGTGAGGAGCAAGGTATGTCTGTGATATTTGCAGATAGTTTTGGGAAAGCCTCCGTCCTGGTGCCTTCAACCAGGTTACTCTTGAAAAACGGAAGATGAGCTTAGCAGAGCACATATCTACAGTCCCTCCTCCAGCCCACCCTGCCTCAGAAGACTTCTCATGCTGGCCCAGGCAAGGGAGAGCATGGAACAAACCAGTCTAAGATGGAGATAGCATTGGTGCACAGGCCTACTGTTAGAGTCTATGCATGACTATCATCCTGCCCTCCCACAGACTATTTTGGGAATGAGTTAGAAATTCTGTGGAGAAAGCAGAGAACTGGAGACAGTTCACCAAAAGCCTTACAGACACAGGTTCCTGTCCCATACCAGTTTTTTTGCCTCCTTTGCCTCCTTCTTTGCCTACACAGAAGCAGGAGTTTGGGTGGCAGAAACCAGGTCAGCAGTAAGAGGTTAATTAGTGCACAGCTTAATGCTGGGTGTCACATGGTCTGCCCTAACAACTTCATTAGGTGTGACAGGGTGCTGCACTCCCATCATCTTGCTGGGTTTTTCCTTATTGTGTTCTGCAAATAAGGCCTGCCTGGTGTCTGTCTGTCTGTCTGTAAGTGCTCTCTGACACAAGGTAGGCAGAGTGTCTTTACTGATGTAAAGACTCCAAGTGCCTTGTTCCATCCCGGTACAGAATCTCTCACCTGTTCCTGACTCAAAACCTCAAAAGAATGTTATTTCCAGGATGGAAATGAACACAGTCAGCCACAATAATTTCTTTTTTTTTTTTTTTTTTTTTTTTTTTTTAAAAAAAAAGTTTTATTTCCTTTTAAACCTCTAATACTATGACTATCCTCACATGTACAAAACACCCTTTTCTTTCCTGCACTGACTTGCATTTTTTTCAGTTCTGATTTTGAGCTTGGGATTTTTTACTGCTAGGGGTTTTATAAGGGTATTAGAGCTCCTGTAAAAAAGAAAACCACCAACAGCCAACCAAACAACCCCACGCTGAGTGAGACCTGTTGCAAACACTTTCAGCATCAAATATGCTGAAAAATCCAAAGAGAATATAGTGTTGAAATAAGCTTCAGTAAGAAATGTTCTTAAACATTCTACTGGGGATTGAATTGAGTATTTTAGATTGATTTTTAATGTGGGGGTTTTTTCCAGATGATTGAGGAAGGATACTGCTGAGACAGATAGCAGCTTTAAATGCACATGCCTGTTTAACTTGACAGTTTGCAAACAGTGGAGTGACAAAGTCCAAGAGCTGCACAAGGAGCTATCTCAAGCTCTCCACAACTATAACTTATGACCAGCACCCCACCCACAGGGCACCCACCTTGTGAGCCAGCACCTCTGAGACACAAATGTACCTGCATGGGCTGTATTGCTCCCTCACTGTGCATGTGGGGATTTGGCTCCCAGCAAACCTGATGTGCCTGAGGAGTAGGGCAAAGCCTTCCTTGAGACATCAGCCTCAATGAGAGCATGGGATGCCTGGGCCAGCCACGCAGGAGGGCTCTCTGTCCCAGGACATCCAGCTCCCTGCTCAGGGCTGTGCAACACATGATGTGTCCCAGAGCCCCAAACTAAATGCCCCGTGCTGAGGGCTTGGCTCTGGTACCATGGCACTGAGGTTGTGGGAAGGGCCTACGTCTTTCATTCATGGAAGATAAGGGAGAAGAACTCAGTGGAGGGGTGCGTGGCAATGGAATGAGGCTACCTGCATGCAGATCTGAGGAGTGAGCAATGGCTCACATGGGAAGCTTTGTGGTCCCTAGTGCTGGGGAAGGAGAGTATCTTCATGGGATGGTGTCCAAATGGATGGAATCTGGCTGAGGGAAAATAAGAGCAAGAAAGCTTTCTCTCAGAGGCACTGGCAAGAAGGGTGCTCGAGCTGCAGCACAAGGGTACTGTCTCCCATTGCCTGCTTGTTGCTTTTCTGGGAAAACAGGCTCTGGCCACTAAGCAAACAGGACTACAACAAATAAATACCTCAGCAGACAAATCTATCAGTTTTATCCTCTCCACAGAAGCAATCTAAAATACCTCCAATAAAAGCCAGCAGCTCAGGCTAAAACTGGGCCATGTGATTCACAATTTATCCTTTTGCTTATTTTTTCTTAGCAATGCATGCTCAAGGTTTTTCATCTTCATCTGTATCAAAGGCTGATCTTTTGTTCTTTTCTATTGCTTTCATTCAGTGTTTGGAACAGCAAATTTATTTGTACAGAACTAGGTAAGCTTTGGTGTTTCTCAGTGTGATTTTTCAACTGCATAGTGTTGCTTTTATATGTTTCCTTTTCATCAGGAAACAGATTGGTCTTTCTTTTGTAATGCAAGCCTAAAAACTGACCAGGTGCCAGTTTCTGGTTTTCTGTTACTGAGTTCCAGCTGCAGATATTAATTTGCTGGTTTGCAGTCTAAGTTCAGCCTCAAATGAAAGGATATCGCAGACAGCAGAGGCAGAGGGTTTGGTGGAGTGGTAAAATGCATTCCCTATTTACAAAAGGATCAATCTGCCCATGAAGATCACTCTGAGGAGAATTCCTGCTTTTATAGTGAGGAAATGATGAGGAGGGATAGAGGGATTCCACTTAAACAAGTGAGAATGAGCAGAAGAAGGACCAGGAAGAAGTAGGAAAGGGAATCTACAAAGGAAGAGCAATTTGAAGAAAAGAGCAGTAAAATTAGAGGGATAGCAGTATAAAAAGGAAGATGAGATGGCAAGCCAGGTGTGGGGATTTGGTGTCTGAAATGCATGGAGTGGGTACCGTGATGGGGACAGAACAAGACATGCAAAGCATTGAGTGACTAGGCAGGAAAGGGAGTCACTGTTTTTGTATTTACTTGTGCCCTTGGGATCCTAAAAAGCTTATTTTGATTCTCAGTAGTGAAAAAGATCTCCAGTGGTGTTTTTAACTAGTCTTCAGAGCAATTAAAACAGTGGTCGAAACTCACAAGTGCTGAATGTGAATGAGAAATAAGATATGAGCACAGGGTGTATCTTTAAGAGGCCACTATTACTTGCAATCCCCACTGTGACAAACAGAAAAGTGCATCATTGTCTCAGCCCAGCTGCTGAGCACAGGTGACTGATGTTCCATGAAAAGGAATTCAGACTGTGCTGCTTTTGTCACCAAACTTATCCATTGTTTTTCATCTTATCTAATGGTGCGTTCAAGGTTGCAGTTTGGAGACCTTTATGTCCTTACAACTCTGTACATCTAGTTAGTGAGTAAAAGGACATAAACCTCATTGCAAATTGCCATTCTAGGCACTATGTCCTCATCTTACATACACCAGCTTAGTCCAGCCTTACTTCACTGCCCCTTAGACTCCAAGCAGCTGGGGTAATAACCTTGACACCTCAGCTATTGCCTCTTTTCAAGCTAACTTGCACATTGGATGTAAGATAGGTATTCATATACAGGCAACATTTACAAAAGGTTCATTTGAAAAGACAAATCTTCTCTTGCCTGGCAAATCAGGTTCTAGTTAAGCCTGAGAACAGGGGAAGAGCCTCTGCAAAAAGAAGCAGTCTGGCTTCTAAAATGCTATTGCAATATTACAGTACAGTTCTTCCCAAAAGAGAGATAAAAATAAGATTAAAAAGTCTAAGGGCATGAAAATCAAGCAAGATTAACAGCCCCTAAGACAGATGTTTAGCTACCTCCTGCTGCTCTCTCCCAGAGTAAAACCTTTCATTTCTAGCTTTCCTTCTCGTGTGCTCTCCTCTATTTGCATATTTATATCCATTTCCTCCTCTGCCTAGAAGAAAGTTGTTAAGATGTTCTGAATTTTGACCTCAAAACAAAGTGTATCGCACAGACAATTGTCCTGGCTTGCTATTTTCATCACAGAATTTATGCTTTGCACCCTCCTCTGCATTACGTCAACGTAACTTCACTGGCCTTTGCTGAGCAGGTACTTTACAACCCAGGTTTGCTCTGTGTAGTGTTCTTGCATAGTTGATTTCTAATCCCATCCTTACCCCACAAATTATGTCCATCTTGATCACTTAATTAAGAATTGTTTTCCATTTCCATGCCAGTGATTTTTCTATAGAGCCTTCACCTTAAAATTTGCTTTCCCAATGACTCCAAAAATATTTGCTTGTCTGCCTTCATGCTCCTCTGATACTGCTCTTTTTCTTTGTTGTTTTTTTTGGTTTCTCAAACCTTTTACCAGATAAATCATTGCTGTACTGTAGTCACTGTTTTACTCATTTGTTCTCTGGCACACAGTATCTGGATGAGGTTCTTGCACACCATCTACTTCATAGTATCCATTGCCTTGCAGCTCTCCCTCATCTCATCACCTCTCAAATCAAGCTTTGGTAGCCTCTGGAGAATGGGTTCTATGTTTTCCTTTTAACAGTGATGATGTGAAAGGTGCAAACATTGTAGTCAGTTGAAAAGAATGAATGTTTTAGATGCCAGGCTCTAAAGCAACTTTCCTAAAGCCACTCTTCTTGACCACACGCAGAGCAGTGATTGCTAGTAATTACTATGTATAAAGATGCATGAAACAATACACATTTGTATGAAAAAGATTCTATATTTTCTTTCTTTTTACTTTCCCATCAAGACAGAAATGACTCCACCAGCATTCAAACAATCTGATATCTACAGCAAATAAGGACAGCACTAATCTACAAAAACTCTCATTCTAATTTTCCACTTCGTGATCAAGACTAGGTATTTTTCTATTTTAGTATGTTCTGAATGTTACTCATTGCTGAAAAGACCATGGTAATCATAGCTAGAACCTTTAGAAAATAGAAATTAATTTCTTCATATGTAAGTGAATAGTGTTCATCCCTCTGGATGGTAAAGTCTTGAGTTCAGGTAGTGTCAAACAAAATTGTTTCCACTTTTTGAGACAGAAGGGTAAATTTAGGCTAGCTGAGTTGTAAGACTTTCAGTGTTTTGTCCTCTGGCTGATTATCAGGGTAATGTTGAATTTGATTGAATTTCATTGAAGAAGAAACTGATATCCTCTATCCAACAACCTTTTCCTTATTTGACCTGTCCACTTACTCCCTTTCTGCACCAGTTTTAGGGGTTTTAAGTGTTACTAATTGAAATTTAAATATGAATATATATTCTTTTTCTTTCCTTCTTTTTTCTTCATCAAGAAGGTATCTGAATACTAAAGCAAATTACCTTTTCTGCTAACAAATCTGAAATGCCAACGTTGTGCACTTTATGAGTATATAGACTGGGGGGGCAGGAGCTTCAAAAGCCATCACAAGAGGACAGAGTGGAACTTAGAGACCAGGGGAAATAATAAAGCCAAGCCTGCACTACATCCAGTGTCTGAAATATCAAAAGACAGCTAAACACTGTGCTATGGAAAGTGTTCATACAGTGACCATGATTTACTAAGCACAGAAAGCACCTCAAAAAGGTAATTTGCATGAAAGGAAGGCTGGAAAAAGTCACTTTTTCTTAAACAGTAGAAACATACCTAAAGAGAAACTTGAATGGATGAAAATGAAAACAAATCTCATGGAACAGGAGAAGGGAAACTTGTCCCCACATCACCTGGCTGGTGAGCTCTATGTAGCTCCACTTGCACCCATAATGATTGGGAGAACACTGGAGAGCCAGGACAATGGCACAGAGAGATCATAGTAAAGAAAGAAGCTGTTCTGATTCACCTTGCATGGAAGACTAACCGTCAAGGCAGAGCATGACAGAGAAGTAAATCTCCAAATCAGCTGTAGCATAACAGTGATTAAAGATAATCCTTTAAGTATCCTATTGAATTTTCAAAGTCTAGTGCTAGCAGACTCCTCAGGAAAAAGTGACTAGGGTAAAAGCACTTACTTTTCATTTGAAATGACAGATGCAAGTAGAATTGTATTTCTGAGAAACTATGCGAGATGCTAGAGAATCAAAATAAGTTAGTTGATCTCAAAGCAATCTGCAAAGCTGCAAGTGTCCTTTTGGAGGCCGGTACCATCAGGTGCAGGAAAAAGACGAGAAGTTCCTCTGCTCTGTATTATCTTATGTCCTTCTGGCAAGTGGCAGCAGTATTGTCACAAAGAAAATATAAAAAGCCTTTGGTTTGTTGTGACTCAAAAGAGAAAAACTGCCTGACCTTTATTGCTCATGAGATCTAACAACGGTTGAATAAAACATGGAGCATGCTGTCAGAATTCAAACCTTTAGACGGAGTCCATGATCCATGTGACTCTACCAATGAGCTCAACCACTGCAATTTTTTTTTCAAATTATCAGCCTGTCAGGTTCCCCACTTTGGTACTAAACTAGTGCTACACATGGTAACAGGTAATAGGCCTACATTTACAGCTCTTGAGGTTCGGCACCACAAATACTCTTGTCCATCACTCTTATATTTGGTTGGTGATTTTTGTCGATCACTTAGGCTTTTTGGCTAGCACTTTGGTTGTGTCTTCCACAGAGCTAAATGCTAAAAGCAAAACTATCTTTAAGACAAAACAAAAATAAAATTACTGCAACAATAGCCTATAACTGGCTCTCAGACATCATCTGAGAACCCATATATTGTGTTCCTCAATATTGTTAAACAGACAACTTTAATAGTAATTTTGCAACAGTTCATAATGAACAGAGGAAAGCAAAGACTGGTGAACCAGTCCAAGATGATATGGAAGACCAAATAGCCAGTGTTTCAGGACAAAGAGCACAAGGCAGAATAATGTGCAGAAAATCTTACTTAGGTCATTCTCTTCCCGTTTCCTAGGTGCCTGACAGAACTAGACTCAAGCTACTAAACCTTATTTTTAATAGGTACCTAAGGTGCCTGTTGATATTATTTGTTCTCTATAACTGTCATGTCCTAATTGCTTTGGTACTTCTAGGAAAAAAAAAAAGTATTAAGTCTATCACTCTGCAGATTGAAAACTGCTTAAAAATTGGAAACAATAGGTAAGACTTTTCAGGACAAACATGAATCAGTAATCATTAGTCCCATTGCTAGGACTAGTGCTGGAACCAGCTTAATTAACCATTTTTTCAATGACCTAAAGAAGCTATTTCATAATAAAATTCCCAAGTTTGCAAATGGTACTGAGGTTTTTCCAGTGGTCCATTGCTATACCAAAGACAAGTAACTCCAGAAAGAACTGATGTGGGCAGAAAGGTGGCAGATATATTCAAGGCAAAGAAATATGAAGTGATGCAAAAGTAATCTGAAGCACACCTCCTTTATGTTCAACTACTATCTAACAGAGAGGATATCTTGGAGTACTCATTGACAGGTCAAAAAATAATTGAATAAAGAGCAGCAGACAAAAAGGCCAATAAAATATTTAACATCATCAGGAGGGGACCCAAGAATAAAATCAAGGGCATAATTTTGCTTCTATATATAACCAAGTCCTGTACTGAGTTCCATGGGTTATTCTGGCCTTCATATCTCAAGAGAAATGGACTGCAGTTAGAGATAGTGCCAACAAAGGCAACTACAAAAATCAAGGCTGTGAAGCAGCTGCTTTATTCTGAGAGATTTAAAAGGCTGGGACTCTTTGAGGGGGAGAATGACAAGAGAATGCGACTCGAGTTTTAAAGGTCTTTAAGGTGGAAGGAAAATGGAATTCAGAAATCACACCACATGCCAACTAATCTTACCTTTAACACCCTTAATAAAAGAGTTTTGGATGCTGGGACAGTATCAAGATAATGGACCACTGAAAGTGCTGAAGTTTGCATACACTCCTTAAATAGAATTGACTTTTTCAAACATTCCAGGCAGAATATTGGATTAAATATGGTTTGATCTGATTGGGCTGTACAGGATTTGATCTGACCTGGAAGGACAATTCTTGTGTTGAGGAGATCTCTGATCCTAGGGCTGCAATAGTGCAGCCTCCTCAGGCTTTCCCCAGTAAGCACTAAACTATTTGAAGGAAAAGGAAACAAACTCTGCCTGCAGCTCCCCTATAAATCTTCCCCTAATTGCCAGCCACATGGTCACATAATTTCTAATCTGCATAATATGCAGATTGACTGTAATTGTCCTTTTTTTTTTTACAAAGAATATGATACTATGCTGATATAACAGACCATGTCTTCTATGAAGATGTGGATTTTCTCATTCCTTCTGTGTCCAGAATTAGAGTGCTAAGTGAAGGTTTTGCAGGTGGTACTTGCTGTTTAGTGAGATGAAACCTTTCTATTTTTGATGTGTCCCCAGATACAGACCTTAACCACAAGCCTGGATAAAGTCTTTCCTCCACTGAACAAATAATTCTGTTAGAATCATAGAGAGAAGCTACCTTTATTTTCACATTTGAAGAACCATTGACTTCTGGTGTGACTGACAGGGCTTATGTTTAATGAGGAATTGTTTACACTGACAACTGCATTCAGCTTGGCTGTTGAACTGAAATATTTGCAATGACCTAAATAAAATCCTTACTGTCCTTCTTACCCATTAACTAGCACTGGTGCTTACCTGAGGTAACTTACTGTTGCAAACTGATCTTTTATTCAGTCATACCTGTCACAGCTTCCCCTATGTAAAACGGGGACAATAACAGTAAGATTGGCTATAACAGTGATGTTTTCTTCCATGACAGTGAAGTTGATATGAGCAATGACTGTGCACTCAAAGCTCCCAGATGCTTGGTTGAAGATGTTCAGCAAAGTGGACTCAGACTCCTCTTGCACCATCCTTCAGAAAGGCATGAATACAGTTCAGATACTCCAGTGGATTTTTTTACATGTTCACAAGGCAAGAGCAGCTCTGGTTTTCACTCTTGTTTTCAGCCAGGAGTTTAGCACCAGAGGATATAGAAGTGGAACCAAAATCTCCAGAATTTACATTCCCAGGGTTTCTTTCAGACAAAAGGACCAAAACAAATTTCCCTCCTTTGCAATGGCTTCATTGTCTTAAAAAAAAGTAAGCAGGGTAATTATTATTCATTGGTTATCCTCATGAAGAAAAGAAGTTTTCACAGCAAGCTAGGTGAATTAAGCCCTGGAGATAGGCAGGCATTACATTGCCTGCTGTTTCCTTGCCTTGCTATCTCCTGGTTCATAGAGCATGTGCTTTGTCTCCCTGTAGGACCTGGCAGCCTAAGTAATATGGGTCATTGCCTCGCCGCAAAGCAAGAGAGAGCAAACGATCACGATGTTTGTGGAAATGCTTCTTGCAGACCAAGCATGTTGTGTTGGCTGGGAAGATGGGAGGTCAGAGAAGACTGGCACACCACCAGTGCCAGCAAGGCTGCACCTGTGAGTGGTGGGAATGATGAGCCAGCATCTCCTCCTCTGGGTAACACTCAAGCAGAGAATTTCCGTTTGATGAGGCATTCAGAAATATTTGCTATTTGGGCAAACCAAGGTGATCTAATATCTACTGCTATGAAATGCCAAATTGAAATATTTCCAGTTGGCATGGCAAGCTTTTCTCTTTGTCAGGCTGCTCACCTGTCTCTGCCAGGTTCTCAGCACGGGAACTCCAGTGGAAGGAAAACCCTTGGGGGGCTGCCTCATGTACCCTTTTGCAGAGCTCACTTACAGTATATGTATCCAAAATGGAGGTAAAACTTACCTGGAGAGGACTTAGGCTCACAGCTTTTCAGATGCTACATGGTGGCAGGTTTGCAAGACATGGTTGTGAGAAACCATGCAAAAATCTCACAGGAAATCTGAAATTCAGGACAGTGATAAAATTTGTAATAATCCAAATCATAGAAACAACTAAGTTTCAAACAGGAATGTTCAGGCTGATGTTAATACAGTGTGACAGGTTGGGTTGTGAACCTGAAATGGACATAGTTCAGGTGGGAAACTTTTCAGTAGAGCTGAGACCTTCAAATATTAGGGATTGTCCAGCATGTACACACCTAATTTTAGTTTCTCCTCGTTTAACCCCTGTTTCTGACACATCCATTGTTTTCTACCACTGGATCATAAAAATTTCTATTTGGATTCAATGTGAGTGACTCACAGTCAACCATGCATTCAGCAGGAATAGAGAAATTTTTGGTGTGCATCCAAAAATAATTTGATTTTTACTCATTTGGTTGCTATGCCAAATAATTTAATGAATGTTTTCTGAAACAAAATGTCAGCCTGTGGCATGACTGCAAACTATTCAATAGATGTATTCTTACCTATATTCATTATTCTTGCAAATCTGCATTAAAACTTTGGCTGACCTCAATGACTGATGTAAGCACTCCATTAATTACCTATGCTTCTAATTAAGCCTTTTCTATAGCTTACTGTCCCAGGTAAGTTGGGATATACACATTCTTCTTGTATATTATGTATATTTAAAGTAATATAACATTACAGACAAAAATATTATTTTAAAAAAACCAATCAAACCAAAACAAAAGCACAGGCTAGAGATGTTCTGAGCCCAGTGAAAACCTGACAGGTGGTGGGAAATGCTTTCTTTCCAGCCATGGCAACCACACAGAGGGGATTCACCTCTGTGATTCTCGGTCTTTTAGACTGGAGATCAAACTGGTCTTGGATATTAAAAACACCCTGAATTCTGAATTTTGCTGGCAACTTACTGCCTCAACTAAAATCTATGGCAAAAGGGTCACGCTTTTAGGAGAGTCAAAACACTGCCCCTTGTACAGAAAGCAGACACATTTCATGGGAACTAGCTCCTCTGTCTAATCTCCATGAGGTAGGTTTGACTGACAGAGATCAGTCAAGATGAGGTTTTCTTCTTCAGCCAATTTAACACTTTTAAAAGGAGACAGAGATTTATCAGGTGCAACAAGTGATTAGAAGAGCAATTAATAATTTTTTCCTTTCTATTTTAATATTTTCAATAATTTTTTTAACTTCTAGATCTGTTCCTTAAGCTCCATAGTAATCTGTGGCAGAGATGAAACCAACAAATGAATCTGCAAACACAAAATTAAATTCTCCACTCCTACATGTCTTCAAATTACATCAGTCCCTTGGGGTTTTTCCCCCCCAGAGGATTTCTTCCTGTGCATCATCACAGCATCATGGACACTATGGGCAACATGTCTAGGCTAAGCCAGCTCTCTGTATTCCCTAGGCTTCCCTAGGAAAACAGATGGTCCCAAAGGGCAATTCAACCTTCACTTTTGGCTGGATAAGAGGAATCACAAGCAAAGACTCTAGACAGAGACACACCTGGCTCACAGTCCCAACAAGTTAGCCAGGCAAAGACAGGATAAGCAGGGAGCAAAACCAGCCACACACAGTCTACAGCTATTGTAAAATATTTGTTTAGAGGTGAACTACTTGTGCAAATAAGATGAACTGCAAAAAATCCCAGCAGTCCATGGCTTTGGTATAGAGGGAGGCAGGCACCATGTTTGGCTTTACTTGGTCCTGCCTTTGCAGCATCTTTTTTCTCTTCAGTGCTTTTCTTCTCTCAGTGATATTTTATGAAAAACCTGGAAAGCCTGAAGTCTTAGCAGTGTTAGAATGCAGGGCCAAGGGCAAAGAAAATACCTAGTAAAATTTGTCAGATGTTGAGTCCCAAGAGCAGAATGGTAGTAAAAGATTCAAATCTAGATTTTCAACCAAAGTGAAATTTTGTTGAAATCTGACAGCAAATTTCAGGTCTGCTTGTGGGAAAGGATGAAAAGGGCAGAAAACAATGCACTACCACAAGCTCTATTCTCATAGGAAATCAAGCAAGGAGTATGATTCAAATTCTCCACTAACCAATTTGTATGGGGAAAAAAATAGATATCTCTTGTATCAAGCATTCTTTGTAAAACACACCAACCAAGACTACTGGTGTGTCACAAGATGGAGAAGACAATGTTCAGAAAGTAGGAAATCTGTAGGAATAGGAATTTGCAGGAAATTTGCATATGATACTGCTGCAGGGAAAAGAATAGAAAAAGAGATTTTTTCCAAAAATACACCATGAATTTTCAACCTGGTATGATAAAATTACCTGCCTGCAATTAAATGGCACTGCACAAACACTATTGCATATTGCATTTAAATAGCATTTCTTCTAAGACCAGATGGTTAAGTGGCTTGCTTCACAAGTGACACATTTTAGCTACCTGGAAAGGTTGTTACTTTTGATCCTCATTTTCATTTACTTAAACAATAATGATGAAAGAACAGGATGCTTCAGGCAGACTCAGGTTAATAAGTATAAATTGTGCTCTGGAGTATTGACTCTTTCAAGTCAGTTATTGATTCCTATAAAACAGCCTGCATCTAATTATTTTTTATCCTGCTGTAGAAAGTGTATATGAATTAACCACATGCATATAAGGTCAAATCCTGAAATTTGTGTTCAGTTTTCAGTTCTATATTTGTTGCAGTAATGTTCCCACTGAAGTGCAGCCAGAGATCAAAGGAAAGCTGACTTTGTCCATTGATGCTTTTACACACACACACACACACACGCGCGCCAGAGTTTATCAAGCAGTCTGGTGGCCAGGGCACTCTGCCTGTCATGGAAGGTCCAGCAGAGCTGAGGCCTGAATTTCATTTAAACCACCCAACTCCTAAATAAAAGTGTGCTGACCCCTGGGCTATAGGGCAGTTCATGATATATTTATGTTAATCATGCATATTTTAACCTGGAATCTTGGACATGAAGAACTTCCCCAAAGCAAGTTTCCACAACTAGTACATTCCTTCTGAAAGTTTCATGACTGAGAAATTCATGCTTTTTGACACAGTGAAAAAAAAATATAACCCAGTTCCTGAGCTACTCCATGATTTGTGTTACAGACATTGAGAACTGCTGGCATTGGGATGTCACTGGAAAAAGAGTGAGAGTGGGACTCATTTGTTCAGACTGGCATATCCATGGAAAAGATATTGAATTATCCACCCTTCAGTTCCCTTATCACCAGAGAGAAGCAAGCTCTCATGAGAATAACCTCATGCTATCATCATGCACAGCTAAAATAGAGCAGACATTTCAAATCCCAAACGGGCCATTTTCCCTCTGTTACTTCAAGAGACTTTAGTGATGAACAACTGAGGTGTACATTTCTTCATCAAGGTGAGCCAAATTCCAGTCCAAGGGCCCTTTCCCTGAAGGGATAAGGTCATGGAGAACGGATGTCATGCCTGTTGTCACGCTCCAGATCCATCGCCAAGGCGGTGGCAGAAGCCAGGCTACACCTGCGTTTCCCAAAGCACTGAGACATATGGCCATTCCATGCAGCAGGATGCTTTGCCCCGATAAAGTTTATCTGCTTGGCCAATTTCCATGCAGTCAGATTCTTCTACATACTTGAAGTATATGGACTTTGTCCTGTGGATGTGGAACATCTCTCCACAGTTACATCCCAGGGACTGAAAGAGAGAAGAAATATTCCATGGCTGGAGTGTGGTAAGATGCATCAAACTCTACTTAATGGGTTTTTTGCTAACTTTAATATATAGTTGCTTTAATGCAATTGCTTGAATATAGTGCACTTTATGTTATATCAACTAGTGTTTTTAGCTTTTATACTGTATAGTAAGTAATTCTAATTAAGATCTTCTATCTGTTCTTTTGTCTTAATAAATAACTAATCTTTTAGAAATATATGTGATTTGCCATCATTAAACTTGCAGGACAAAGTTGCAAACTGTTAACAAAATCTAAGGCTAAGGAAGGATTCACCTTCATTTAAACTCCTTGCTAGGAAGGATTTTAAATACACCAAGGAATCCTTTTTGCAGCTCAGACTCAAAGAGAGGGCCTCTTAGCAAACTTTGTCTGAAGCACCCACTCCACTCACGACATTCCATCAGACTGCAATTCATCCAGCACTTTGCAGCAATGTTGATGGGTATTTGGGCTTTGTGAAAAAAACATTCACTTCATATTTAATAAAATTACTTCAGTGTCATTCACCTCATGTATGAGTCAGTCTGGTTACTTGAAATATCTTACTGCTGACAAAGACTTCAGTCTGGATTTTGGACCCAGGAACCCTCCTGGGGAGTCCTTAGCAGCTGATGCACCATAAAATGCAGAGGTTTCTTTTAAGATACTGATTTAATTAGAATTAAATGACATTCAGTACAATGAACATTTACTTCTTGATGATCAAAAATAACACCCACCCATTAATACAGCTGTTGTTTTCAACCTCTTCCACTCAGACATGCTTCTAAAATGTGTCCATTTGTTGCAATGAAGCACTGCATTGGCAGCTGTGTTTTTTCTGTGAATAGTTTGATCTGCTTCAAGCATCAGGAGTTTGCTTTACTTTATCAGGACCAGCCTCCATCTCTTTTAGCCTCTGCTCAAGAAACTGTAGTGCACAACATTTGTCTGTCTCAGACGTCTGCTGCCTTTCAGCTCATCAAATCAGTCTTTCCAAGATGTTTCAACAGTAGGAGGGTTTCAAATCCTTATTGAAACTTGACCCTGACCTTCCTCAGTGGATTCAAGCGGAATCAAAGAGAGAGTGCCTAATCAAAACCATAATGCCTGACTGTTACCTGTGAACAAAGCCTCCAGGAAAACCTCTGCTCAGGAGGGCTGGCTGGTGCCGAGCTGCTCATCTGCTGTCCCATCCTGGCAGAGAGCTCAGCTCACACGTGGTGCCCACACCTCTCTTGTCCCCACTGCTGAAGTGGCACAGTGGTTTCCCTGCCCTCTGTGTCTCTTAACGCTGTCTGCAAAGGGGCAGCGGTGTCTTAGAATCTTCTTACATAGGGAGCCAGGAAGAAACTGGTTGGAGGGAGCACTTTGGGATTCAGTCTTCTGTGAGTAATGTCACAGCATTTGAACACTTGCACTTACTGAGGGACCATACGAGTCACACAAATCTGCTTCTGAACTCCAGTCTTCCCAGCAGCAGAGCAACTGTCACTGTACCAAAACTAGCAATTCGTGGATGCAAAGTGAACATCAGACTGGATTTAAAGCCCCCTCTGAACTTCATTGCGCTTGAATATCTACTTTAAAGGTTCCCATTTTTATTCTTTTCTGCAACATTAACTTTGTCTTTCAGCCCCACTGGAAATCATCTGGCCTCTCTTTGAATGAATTGATTCTGGGCATCCAATTCATTACTGCACTATAGGGAAAAATTATCACAGATCTGCCAAGCATGCTCATAGCCAGCTGATGCAGAATTGTAAGTGTTAGTGGAGCGACCATTTCTTGATATTTGTCAGATTGCATAAGGTTATTTATTTTAGTAAGTGCTGGCAGCACATGTAACCTTTTCAGAGCACAACACTAGAAATTTGTTGACAAAGTTGTACAAATCAATACACCACATATTCTTTTTCTTGTTGTTTTGGGGGTTTTTTCCTATGTTTTGGAGGGGTTTTTTATATCTGTTAGTAATGTATTTATTTATGGGCATAAGAGAATTTTTACAGGTCCAGCTACTCCGTTGTCCTGTCAGTACGGCAAACTAATGTCAAAAGATTTAGCAAATCATGTAAGAAGGAGGGGAGATGTATTGTGCTTTCCTACTCATGCATCTTTTCAATAACCCATGACTTAGGGATGACCTGAGCTCATGGCTATATGCGAGTTTAATCGGAACTGGAGGATTTTCACACCTTGCATAAACTGCTTTTAGCCCTTTTATAGCTTCTGCCTTCACCTCTCAGAATGATAACAGCTAATTTTGAGCTCATAACTTTGTAAATCTAGTGAAAGCTGGTTTTCCTTATGCGTCCTACTTTGCAACCTATCAACAATGAATTTAATTTGCTATTTTATTACCCAATTTCTCAATAATAATAGAATCAGAGAATGTTACAGTTTGGAAGGAACTTTAAAAATCATCTAGTCCCAACCTCCTGCCATGGAGAGGAACACCTCCCACTAGACCAGGTTGCTCAAGGCCTTATCCAATATGGCCTGGAACATTGCCAGGGTTGAGGAATCCACAACCTCCCTGGGCAACATGTTCCAGTATCTCACTACCCTCATGGCAGAGAGTCAAATTAATTTCTTCCTAATATCTAACCTAAATTTCCCCACTTCCAGTTTGCACCCATTATTCCTTGTCCTATAACCAGTTCCTGATGAAGAATCCCTCTGACTTCCCTGGAGGCCCCCTTCAGATACTGGAAGGTTGCTATGAGGCCTCCACGCAACCTTCTCTTCTCCAGGCTGAGCAACCCCAATGTTTTCAGCCCATCTTCATAGGGAAGGTGCTCCAATCCTCTTTGTGGCATTCCTCTGGACTTGTTCCCACAGATCCATGCTCTTCTTATGTTGGGGACACCTGAACTGTACACAGTGCTTCAGGTGGGGTCTCACAAGAGCAAAGTAGGGGGGGAGAATCACTTCCTTTATGACCTGCAGCAGCAGGAGTGAATAACCTCCTTCCAGTGTGACCTGCTGGCCACACTCCTTTTAATGCAACCCAGGACACATTTGAGTTTCTGGGCTGCAAGCACACACTGCCAGCTCATATTGAGCTTTTTGTCAACCATCGATCCCCAGTCCTTCTCCACAGGGTTGCTCTCAACCACTTCTCCACCCAACCTATAGGTGTCTCTGGCATTGCTGCAAAACAGGACCTTGTACTTCACTTTGTTGAATTTCATGAGGTTTGCACTGGCCCACCTCTCAAGCATGTCAAGCTCTCTCTGGATCCCTTCTTTCCAGCCTGGCAACTGCAACCACGACTCTTTCACTATGAGCTTCCTCAGCAGGTCCTTATCCATCCATGGAGGCCTGCTGGCATGTTTACCCGATTTCCTGTTGGATGCATCACTTCAGAGCTTGGAGGAGGTGATCCTTGAATACCAGCAAACATTCTTGGGCCCCTCTGCACTCCAGGGCTCTATCCCATAGGGCTCTACTGAGTGGGTCCCTGAAGAGGCCGGAGCCTGCTATCCTGAAGTCCAGGGCCCTGAGCTTGCTGCGTGCCCTTCTCACTGCACTGAGGATCTCAAACTCCACCATCTCATGGTCACTGCAGCCAAGGTTGCCTAGGAGCACTACATTCCCCACCAGCTCCTCCCTGCTGGTGAACCTCTCCTCATTGGCTCCTCAAACACTTGCATAAGGAAGTTGCCATTGACACTTTTTTTTTTTAACCTGTTATTCCTGTCCTTCACAATCTTTTAATCTGGAAAGAAACTTTCCTCTTACAACAATTTGCAGGATCTTTTGTGAGGAAAATTTCACAGAATTGTTTCTGATTTCAAAGAATATTCTGAGTTGGAAGGGACACAGAAGGATCAAGTCCAGCTCTCAAGTGAATGGTCTGTACAGGGATTGAAGCTATGATCTTGGTGTTATTGACACCATGCTCTGAGCAGCTGAGCTAATCTCAGGGTCCAACTTGCTAAAACCTCTTCAGAAATCAATATATCTTTTTACTGACTCCTTACACACTATTCTTGTAAGGAAAGAAATTTTTCACTGTGGAAAATTTTGAAATTTGAAAAATTCTGACTCTCCCCAGTTTCATCGTATTTATCCAAGAGTCTACTAACTTTGTTGGCATGAATATGGGTCAGGGGATGTTTAGGTCCGTAATATCCTTGAGGTGGCTGACTGCATGAGAACACCACAAGCCCTGAACATGCTGCTCTGTGTGAAGTGCAGGTGCCAGACTGGTGCTGAAATTAGCATAGGTGCACCTGGGGAGAATGCCCAGGCCACCAGATCCCATAAAAGGACAGCGAGATGCTACCCCAGATTTAAAAGCTGCTGCGACTGTGGTGGATCTGAGGTAGTGACAATATACCCCTCTCTATCCTTTTTCTTTCTCTTCCTTTTCCTACCACCTTCTCCTCAAAATACATCATAAACCTGACCAAAAAGTCCAGTCAGTGCTTTACGAAGTGCCTTGTTCTGTCTGAATGCTTTAAATTTTGCTAAGTAAGAGTTTGCCAAGTGCCTTATTCTGGATGTTCTAAAGTTTGCAAGTAAAAGTTGTTTGTTATTGAACCTCCTGAGATTTTTGTTGTTTCTCCCATGCACCACCCAGAGTAAATCAAATTACCTTCCCCTAAACCCACCCAGTGGGCCAGGGCTTTACAGAATCATTTGGACAATGCTTTCAGGCACATGGTGTGATCCTTGGAGCTGTCCTGCTCAGGGTCAGGAGTTGAACTCAATGATCCTTGTGGGTCCCTTTCATCTCAGGATATTCTATAATTCTACAATTCCCCCATTCTTGTCAGAGAAACCATCAAAGCTGCAATCCACGCAATTTATTTCTCTTGGTGTTTCTTAAAATTTATCATCATGTTGGGAACCTTCTGTTCTCATTGTAACAAGACTGGTTTAAGAGAGATACACACCTAGAAGAATTAGTTTAGGATTTTCAGATCTGAAATAAAGGGAAGAAGGCTATCTAGTCCTGTTTGCCTATTATTCTCTCTATAATTTTTTGTAAGACTTCTTGAACTACTCCACTTTGAGATCTCTCTTCTGATTCTAGAAATTTCTTTTCTACTCATCTTGCAAGGAATTTAAAAGCTTAGTATCTGTTTTTTTATGTCAGTGTGATAATACATTATACATTGTATTGTTTGCCAAATAAATATTTGAAACTCTTTGATTGTAACAGAGTCGTTCCCTAGGAAGATTAAAAAAAATAGTGGAGCAATTGAAGAGCAATAACTGTCTCAGTTTTATCAAATTCATACTTCATCCCAGAACCTTAAGTGACTTGAGCAGGGTGACAGCTCCCCAGATTTAACTAGCTTGTAACAGTTTGAGATCTGTCTAATTGAGCGAGCCTAAAGTATATGACAGCAGTGCTCATTTTTCTCAGCGCAGGTTTTGTAACTGGGGTCCGTATTGCGTTTGAGCATCAGATTGATGCGAAAACAAAAGTCATGTGGGAGAATGATATGGGTTATTGACTGCACTGCAGGGAATATGGAGGCAGATAGGAGAGCATTAGTGTTTACATACAGCTGAGCTAAACAAGGATGCCAAATGCTCCCCACTAAGAAGTATTTGAGCTGTGACCACTAACTAGCAATTTTCATTTTAGACAGCATATTCTTTTTCACTTTAAAACAGATCACAGCTATGGGCAAGACTTTTTTTCTCTTTGCTTGTTTTACAAGTTGTTTAAATACACAAAAACAGTTGAACTGGAGAAAAGCATTGAGATAAAAGAATTATCTGGTAAAAAGGTGTGTGTAACAGCTGGGTTTGAGATTGATAAACACTTTTCTCTATGCGGGATTTTTTTCCTCCCACAAGAGCCCTATCACAGGTGTCCCTTGGTTTCTCAGTTCATTGTCAAAGGTACAATACACCTGCCCAAGGGCAGATGCAAGTACCAGTCTTTCATGGAAAGGTGTCTGGGACACTGGATCAGGGAGGAAATCTGGAGCTTAGAAGCACATATTGGGAGCAGGTGAGTTTACCTGCTTCATCTCCTTTTATGTTTTTTCACTGCTGTGAGGAAAAGATGTACTGCCTTTACCTAAACTTAGAAAAGGGAGAAAACTTGAACGCTGCACAGTGAATTCCTGGGAGAATCACAGTTCACACCAGGTGTAAACAAGAGCAATAGCACCAGAGGAACATGTTTGGAGTTGAGTTTTGCCTCCCCCCAGTTGGCTTGGAGGAAGACAACTGTATTTATAAGAAAATATGGCACAAACCGCCGAGCTTGAGACAAGTAACAAGCGGGAAGTCTGGAATTATATCTGCCTTTGAAAGCAATCTGCCACCTCAAAAACAAAGCAGAGAAAGAGGAAAGAGAGATCACACCTGTGATGCCTTTTGGGGACTACCTAAAAGGAGGGGCCAGACTAAATTAAGAGAATAAAAAGCAGTTGTATTTATTGAAGGGCCTTCAGGTACTTTTAGGGCAGATGAAGCCCCCCAGGGGCTACACCCAAAAATGGACAATGGGTCATGGGTTTTCATCTTTTATAAGTTTGGTCCATTTGCATATTGGGGGTTAATCTTCCAATTACAGCTTCAGGTAATGAAGTCATTATCCCAAGTTTGCTTCCCCTCAACTCACTTTTGCTTACATTTCTCAGGGCCTGAGACAGTAAGGTGTCCTTGATTCCCAGGCCGAGAGAGGAATTTTTTTGTCTGACCAAAATGGGAGAGCAGTAGCTAACAGTCTACATGGAGCTTAGAATTATACACTAAAGAATTGCAGGATTACAAATATATGAAAAACACAAAAGCTAAAATCCTAAGGAATCACCTGCTAGAGGAAATAAGCTTGTTCTTAAATACATTGTGAAGACCATGACTTTCACAGAACATCTTTTCTTTCCCAGGACATTTACATGATCAGTTGAAAAGTGTTCACCGAGAACCTTGTTGTCAGAGCTGGAAACCTTGGGAGGGTGCTTCTTGCTTTTTCTTGTGAGCAAGGGGGTTTTTTTCATATTACATAGGCAGGCAATATTATTAATCACTTCAGGGAGTTCTGTTTTGATTTTCTCACAAAAGCTATAAAATGTAACGTCATCTCTCCACAGATTTTTACTGATGCCTTTTTAGCAATTTTAAACAATTGTCATATTATTATGGGAAATACATAAAACCAAACCAAATTCTGTCTTTGGCAGGTTTCTGTCACTATATCCTAGTCCCTGTTCCCAGTGTGACACAGGAAATTACCAAGGACAAGTGGAAAAAACAAAACAATCTTCATATTTATTTCAACATAATCTTTTTTTAATATTATTTTTAGTTACATTTGTCTTAATTTTGCTCTTAACTTTGATGTTAGTGTCACCCAATGGAATGTTGTTTTTATGCATGTGAGTTATGTCCAGGAGAACTAAATCAAATTGCTTCTTTTTGACAGCTGTCTTATACAAATCAGAGGCACAAGAGTCACCTCACTCAGCTTGTTCTGGGGAGCCCCAGCTTTATTTTCTGCCTCTGTTTCTCATATGGTTAATTTGAGTGTCAGACCTGCAGTTTACATATTCTCTTCCAGCAGAGAATGAAGGAAGAAAAAGGAGAAAATTACCTCCACATCACCAGCTGATTTGAAAAGGCTCAACCACAAATGTCAAAATCAAAGGTTGAATGTTTGCCACCAGGCAACATCTAATCCATTGTAACTAAATATCTCTGTAACTATGTATGGTATAATATATATTTTAGTATTTTATATATACGACATATTATATGACAATTAAAATTACAACATTGGATCTCAGGGTTGATGGCAGGAAGAAAAAAGTTTCCTAGGCTGGTGTGGTCACGAGGACAGATTTTTCTCTCAACCCCAGCACAGTGACTGGTCTAACACTCTCAGCAGACTGGGTCATATTTTAATCTTGAGATTTTCTGCAACCAGCAGCAACAAACAACACTTGCTTCCTAGGCAGGGGTTAAGCAGTGATACCAAGTCTCCTTGCACAAGAGACTTTGCTTTAGGTTTTGTCCAGACAAAATGTGACCATGTGCCTTAAGACAACACTTTTGTTTTTCTAGATGTCTCTTCTTTCAGTATGTAAGAACCCTGACAACAGAATACTGGTACAATAAGTATAATTGCAAAAAAACAAGAGAGTGAAAACTTATACAATGTAAAATGGTTTATGCAATAGATGTCATAAAACTTGTGAAGTTTGTGGATTGACAACATCAGACACTTGGCTCTATTTTGACCAAAGGGAGATGGGGCAAGGAAAGGGATGTGCACGCAAGTAAATGTTTGGGGTTTTTCTTCTGAGGTTTCTGGGGAGACACTGACAAAAGGAGAAGAGCCAAAACTGATTGTCCTGATACCTTTAAGGGACCAAGGAACAGACCAGATGAAACCCTCCACAGGTCTGTGCTGTTGGCTTATGACCTATAAAGAAATAAGAAGGGACATATCCATTACTATACTGAGATATTCCATGCTCATGACAAAGATGTTCTAGCCCAGTCTATGGACTGACCTACCCATAGAAAGGAATTAACATTTCAAATAAAGCCATCCTCCTTTGGCATCAGCTGTATTGTGTTATAAAGATCAAGACCTAATAAGTCATATCTGGGAAAATCACTCTTCTGCTGTCATCTGTTTTATGTTGATGCATTTTTGGTCTGGGAAAGTACATTAAAACCAGAATACAATTTCACAGAGTCCTACAGAAGTGTAGATTTGTTGAGTAGACATTAGATGATACAAGAAAATAAATTTTATGACACTTTTTTTTGAGCATCATATTTGTTATTTAGCAGATTTATGAGGAAAAAATGTTTCCACAGCTGTAGCCCTAGTAATATCTTTAATAATGGTGGGGTTTGGTTTGGTTTTTTATGTTGGTTTGCAGGGTAGCATGTCCTTCTGACAGAAAAGTAATCAAGTGTATTTATAGATATGATACTTGGACATAACAAAATAGAATACAAACACAAAAATCCCCAAAGATTGGACATGATCATTTGTTTCACAGTCAATATAAATGCAGTTGGTTCCTCTTATCTATCCTAACTTTATATAAGAAAATGCCATAGATTAAACCTTTTGGAATTTGTGCATAATATTTTTCATAGAAAAATGTTGTCATGAAGACAAGCTTTTCAGCAGGAAGGTGGAATTTCCCATTTGGACGGCATTACAGAATTATGAAACTGCTCACATACCTCATTTCATCAATCTCTGAATAAAGACTTTTAATTCAATTCATAAGTTTTGGATTTAAAGGTGAATTTACTATTCTAAATCAGAAGCAAAGTCTCTGATATTAAATTATTTGGGTGATGAATCACTTGAACATTTTGGTGAAAAGGATGGATTGTCTGTCCTTGAGAAGTATCATAATTTGTATTTTCTGTTTTAGAGAAGAATAATCAATTCTTACATTGTTTGTGTTTCTCGTCTGAAATTTTACAGGCTTAGGATAAAAACGTGTCCTGTCCAATTTCAAGAAAAGCCAGCTGAGGCACTCTGAATTGTGCAGGGTACCTGACAGTTAACAGGACAATGTGCTTTCCAAGGTGTATCTTCCAGATTGTAATATGTTCAGGTTATCCAGGCTTTGTAATTATTCCAAAGGAGATTCCTTGGATATATGTGCAAACACAGCCTTCACTGAAACCAATGACTTTTGCAGAGGTCTTGAAACAACTTCATAACTTCGGAGCAGTATCCTGCCTTCAAGCCTGAAGCCTAAAACAAGTGCACCTTAAAGCAATGTCAGAGGCATGGTGGTAGAGTTTGAGCATCCATGGATTAGGAGGACAAATATGTGGTTATCAGGTTCACTGTGGTATGTTTCACGGAGAGAATTCTCTGGGAGATCAGTTCATGGTTTGGATTAACTTACGAGGGAGAGCTCCTCCATAATTTCATCTTCTGATGTACAGTGCACTTCAATAATTCTTCTGATGGCTAACTTTTTGGTATTAGGCCAACATCTGAACTCTTTCACAGAACTTAGAAATGGAGCAGGTGTTGTGGTTTAACCCCAGCTCAGCCCCACACAGCCACTCACTTCACTGCAGTGGGATGGGAGACCAAATCAGAGGGGTGAAAGTGAGAAAACTTGTAGGCTGAGATAAAGACAGTTTAATAGGTACAGCAAAAGAATTGCACAAGCAAAGCAAAGCAAGGAATTCATTCACCATTTCCCATGGGCAGGCAGGTGTTCAGCCACCTCCAGGAAGGCTGGGGTACATCTCTTGTAAGGGTGCCTTGGGAACACAAATGCTGTATCTCTGAACATCCTCCACTTCCTTCTTCTCTCCCAGCTCTCTAGGCTGAACATGATGCCATGTGGTGTAGAATATCCCTGTGATCATTTAGGGTCAGCTGTCCTATGTCCCCTCCCAAATCCTTGTGCACCCCCAGCACTCTCGCTGCTGGGTTGGGGTGAGGAGCAGAAAACGCTTTGACTGTGCAAATGCTGCTCAGCAATAACAAAACCCTCTCTATATTATCAACCCTATTTTCAGTGCAAATCTAAAACACAGCCCCATACTAGCTACTATGAAGAAAATTACTCCAGCCAAAGCCAGCCCAGCAGGGGAGCTCTGTGTGTCTCCAAAGTGCAAATTAGAGCATTTGAGCTCAAACAGAAGATGCGGGAAGGAGGGAGCAGCCTGCAATAAGAGGGCCCTGCAGCTGTGGGACCAGAGGTGACCCCACTGAGGTATTTTCAGGCTTGTACCTGATACAGCTCTATACCTTCACTGCTGTTCAGCTGAGCCTGAGGCATGATGATGAGCTAAAGCACACGTGAAATTCAGCTCAATGAGCTGATGCTAAAACAGTATGAAATGTCAGTCCTCAGCAAGGGTAATGACACTTCTGGGGCATAAATCATCTGTTGGGACACAGCCAGACAGCAGCAAATTGCAGGCTAGTAAGAAAAACTATACATGATATATGGTAGGTGTGATTAAGTTTTAGGGCAAATATCTGCCAAATATGACTATAAGGATTGTAACACAGAGAAAGGGGTAGGTCAAAACCAGCATGAGCCACAAAGGTGGGTGTGACTGGCAACGCTGAGGTGCATTTTCATCAGTGAGCCAGCACTCAAGGAAAGAGCCAGCTGAGGCTGCTGAGGGTGGTTCTGAAGAGGTACAGTTTTGGGAAGGCAAAACCACTTGGCTTCCTACAGCATAGGCTGCAATTTGAAGTGTCAGAAATACTGGCAGAGGTTATGGTTGTAAACTGAGCAATAGCAGCAGGTGGGAACACCATGAGCACAATGTTTTCCACACAGTGTTTCATCTTGTGATTCGATTCTACTCACCCCCTGGGAAGCCCAACATCATCCTAATCTGCACCCATTGTTGTATAAATAAACACTTATCTGAATTACCCCTTTCTCTGTGAGGATAGGATAATGCTGGGCCAGCAGAAGCCTCATGCCTGCTCACCTACAGGAAAGCACTTTCCCTGACCTGGCCCCATGGCCAGCAAGCTTCTCTCCTCCAGACTGGGTGCTTCACACATTTCACACTTCTGCCCCCAAAAGTACTCAGCATCTCCTCCAGGAGCCTCTACTACACGCTGCCCCCTGTCTCTGGATCCTATGGGCAGCTGGGTGACAAGGATGAGCACCCCAGGGATCCCAGGGCCTGGGAACCCCTTTGGGGATGGGGCAGTGTGAACTGGGGCGCTGGCAGGGAAGAGGAAGGACTTTCTTTCACCCAGAGTAGGAAGACCAAAACCCCTTGGAGACAGTGGCAGAGGAGGGTGCCTGATGGGGGTCCCCATTCAAAGCAGTGGGAACCATGGGAAGCAGCATTTTATCAGCAGTATAACCCCCAGAGGATGAGCACAGCTCCAGGTGCTGCTGCAAAATGTCCCACCTGGAGCTCTGTGCTCAGAGATGTCTGTGTGAGAAGCATCTGGTGCGTCAACCTACAATCAGCCTCCAAGGTGAAGCCTTGACAGAGCTAAGAATAGTGTTCTGCCACTATGGAAAAAGAACTGTATCTGCTGTGGGTCTGGTGGCAGGTCCAAAGCTGGGCAGGTTTCTAGAGGCTACAGGAGCTGTCTTGTCACATAGACATAGACTCTGGAAATAAGAGTTATGCTGACCCCCAAGAAAATGTTACCCTCACAAGAACAAGTAAAAAGTAATGAGTAACTTCGACAAAGCAGCTCACAGCCATCAGCTATTTTTCAGCCTTACTGATTTGAAAACAACATTGGTGGTATAGCAACATTTTTCTTGATAAGCAGAAAACAAGTGCATCAGATTAATAGCTAACAGTCTTGTGCTTCAGAAAATAACAGAGTAGAATATTTTTATTTAGGCATAATGGAAGATCAAAAAAATAATCTAAAATTTCAATATGATGCAGACAGTGTTTTGGCTTAGTGCTGATGTAATAAGATACCTTCAGTGTTACATAAACACCCTTTTTTAGAGGATATTAGGGCTAGCCTCAGTAAAGTGTGCACACCAATTTCCATCTAACACTATGAAGAGCCAGCCGCAGAACGCAGAAATACTCTGCAATGTAAATTTCATACTAGGAGGGGATTTCACCTGAGATAATCAAATCTTCATATGTTGATAGATGAATTTCTGACATACTCAGCTGTACAAATCTGATGAAGCTTATTTTTAAGAAATATTTTCAGAATTATGCAGTAGCACAACCTACAGCCACTATTTCCTGGCTATTTTTTAAGACACAAGACAGTTAAATCACTTTCAAATCTGTAAATTGCATATGCAATTACAGGTTAGACACATACAGGGGGAAAGGCAAGGCAAGGCAAGGCAAGGCAAGGAGCAAAAACCATGTACACAAATAACAGTTTGGCTTCTGAAAAACTATTTGTTTTAGTTTTTCTGACCATTTCTGTAACCTAGCTGCAGAATATTTTATTTCTGCTGTGTGTTTTCTTTCTCTGTTGAAAGTGTTTATCAACATCTGTGGCACATAAAAGGAATATTAGGACACAAGCTAGCAGGAATTTTCCAAACAAGAGTCCTTTGAAGCATGTATATAGCTTATTTTAATCATATGACTTGCACCTTGGGGTGGCTGCTCTCCCAGAGTTAATACTCTTTTTCTATACAGGTAATGGTATGCAGGTAATAACCACTTGCTTCTGGTTTGTTTGGAACCACTTTAAATAGTCACAGGATTTTGATTGTGATTTAAGGATTTGAAGATTCTCTGAAATTACTAGCACGGAGAAGATTGAATTTACCAGAAGGATCACAGCACAAGTAAGTGTACTTGAAACACAACCTGGAAAAAAATGGCAAAAGTAAAAACATAAAGGTGAGGAAATTGTTATGTGGAGAAATAAATCCTGTATTTAATATAGAAAGCCTTTATCTGGTTTTGGCTGTTACACAGACTATTTGTCTTGGTAGTTAGATTATAAATGTGTTATGTCAGCATGCTGATTACAACCTAAATGTGACAATTTAAACTGTGGTATGTGCAAAACAGTATATATCAGTATATTAAAGGATATATATTGACCTTGTATATACACAGAAATACATTGAAAAAACCACAGATTTAATTTAAAAGTGACTTTATTTTAAGACCCAAGGATGAAACTGCTTAAACAACTCTGACTCATAAAATGTGGGAGTCACAAATTACATTTTTTCAATATTTCTGTTATTCTTTTGTATTGTGATGAGTGAATCTTAATCTGTTAAAAAAAATCAATTGTTGACTTGCTTCTACCTTTCTGTGACAGCCTAAACTGGGTCTTTCTGTTCTGAGTGCCAGATAATTTCCTTAGTAAACACGTAACACTGCCCAAAAAATAAGTAAAGTAAATAAATTTAGGGTTTCAATCCTAAATCATAGAAAGTTTTGCCTTTTTTGTTGTTGTTGTTGTATTGGGCTTTCCACTACATCCATGAAAATTAAAGACAAGTTAAACATACTTTCTATCAAAGAAGGATTAAGAAACCGAAGAAAAATCCAAACAGAACGCAAGCAGGAAATAATAATTATTTCAACCTCTGCCCTTTTTATATGACTCATTTTGAAGTACTTCTAAGAGGAAATAGGTTTTTGAGAGAAGATTGACCTTCAAAAGGGACTGAAGTCCCTTATCTCCCAAATTACTATTGAGCTCTACTTCAGACTGTCATAGATCCAACAGCTTGTGTAAGGGCAAAATTAATTTAAAAGGTGCAAGCTCTCCTTCTTGTAATCTGCTTGATTTTGAAATAAGCTGAACATGTCTGTGTACAGACAAAGCTTATGACAGTCTAAAAAGAAAGCAGTTATCACAAGCCATTCACCTGTTGTGATGCCACAGGGCAGTTACTGAAAGCTCTTAAATCTAGTTATTTCTGCTCATGCAGCTGCACCCCCCTCCTCTCTCTCTCCAGTGCCACATACTCCAAACACCCTCTCTCCCATGGAAGCATTGGTCCCCTCCACCTCACCCCTGCAGGAACAACCCAGGTGTCACCACTGGCACAGAGGCTGGTCTAGTTCTCCTCTCTTGAAGAGTCCCTCTTCCTTCCTAGCAGTGGTGAACAAGGAAACTGTCAGTGTGAGGCAGGAGATGAAGAAAGTATTTTTTGCTCGGTTTGGAGGAACCTGTCAGCACTGCTTTTTCCATGGAGAGGGGGTTCCTGGGGCTTCCTTCTGGTGTGGCTGAAGCTACTCTCTTCTCATTCAAGTGGCAGAGTTATGGGCTGATGTGAATCAGACCACCAGCTCCTGCTTATACAGCCTGCAGGATGAAAAGCTGGAAATTGCTCAGAGGTCTCAGGAAATTATCTGATAGATTTAGAGCTATAACTTTCTTTTATTCAATTATTTTTTGAGAAGTGATTTTAAGCTCCAGCATTTGAATAGAAACTCAGCATCAGATTAGTTCTTGAACAGAATCTATAGTGACTAATAGCCCATTCTCTCTCCAAGTCAATAGACTTTCCTCTTTAAAACCTCAGGGAAGCAATTGTTGCCATTGAGTTCAGTGAGGTATTTGCTAATGTATTGTCAATTAACAGTTATATTGACTGGAGAATTCAGCTGATTTCTTTGTATATTACAATCACATAAAAAAAGATATCAGGAGGTAATTAAATGAAACATTGTTTAAAGACACCTAATATAAATCTACTGATTGAAATCTATTTCAAGTATTTAAAGAACCACCAACATTTATTGACATGAAACGGGAGTTAGATAAAGAGACTTAACATTTCATTTAGTACATTTTCCAATCTTTAGGATTTGAATGCTTTAGAGAAAGTATATACTGAAAATCTCTTTAAAGTAAAGGCTAAGATTTCTTTAAGCAGAAGATAAACAAAAAAGAGGGGATGAAGATCCATGTTTAAATCTTAGTTTATACTGGTTTTAAAGCCTTCTCAAATTTTCTCTCTGTTAAAAAGTAAAACACCATGATATATTCTTTTTGCTGTCAATTTTTTTTGCAGCCAAGTGATATTTTTTTCTTGGGATAAAATTTCATCCAGTGCTGTGATGGCTCCTTATCTATTTAAAACAAGGTGTCCATCCCCGTAAGGTGGCTGCTGCCTGTTTGACATTTTAGAAGGCAGCTCATAGCTGGTGCTCTGCCACAGCAGCCAGCCTGCAGTGTACAGCACCCTGGCAACCCAGGCACACTCAGGAGGAGATGGGACAAAAAAAAGCAACTCCACAGGCAAAGCAATTGTTAGTGTGCGCTGAGCACACCTGTAGAAGTCTGGTAATGTATCTAAATCACAAGTTTGCTTGTTTAGGCAAAATTTATATAATGGCAGATTTGAAACACACGTATTCTTGGTGAGGGGGTTGGTGCAGAAAGTAAGGAAACAGCAGACAGGCAGACTAGCTGAGAATGAAGGTACACCAGCCATAAGGCATCTCAAGTTCTCAGGCCTACCAAGAGCATTAACAGCACTTACATGATTGGCTCACTAGAAGCTATAGGAGAAATTACCTATATTCACTGCAGAAGATGATTCTGGATAGGATTTGGGTGCTTGTATCCTCAAATCATATTTGTAAATTACTGAGAAGAAGGGAAGGCAGAGACGAGCACCTGTCAGAAGCAAAGGCAGAATTGAGAAGAGGGCAATGCTGCTGCAAGACTAACCACAGCTCAAAATCCTGGGCACATTTTGAGTACTTCCAAGGAGAATAGAGGAAGTTATTACGCAGGCTTTTAAGCCCAATTTATTTTTAATGACCTTATTTTTACTGTATGGCTGATCTGAATTCTTATATATAAGGACCTGGTTTTTTGTTTGGTTAGGTTTTTGGTCAGTAAGCCTCCATGTGAAGTGGAGCAAGTGGATTCAAGTGAAACCAAGATCACTCCATCTTTCTATCGGCAGTGGAACCAGATAAAACAGCATAGTTGGGAACTCCCGAGTAATCTGTGCCCTTACATACATGGGGGACACAAGAGAAGGTCTCTGTGATACAAAAGCATCAGATATGACAAGATTTTTGACAAAGAATTATACCAGGAAAACCCCAGAACAACTCCAGGGTTTTATGTTAAAGTATTACTTGCAAAGACATATTCTCCAAGAGAAGCTCATAAAAGCACAGGTAAAGCAAACTAGAAGATAGGAAGCTGAAGAAACACAGTAGGGTATTGTAAGACCCTTTTTGATTCTTGAAGTTTGATAGGGGATGATAGAAAACAGAAGCCTCGTGTAACTTTCTTGGTTAGCCTTGGTTAACGCAAGGCTGCAATTGCCAGGCATGTACAAAAGCCTGGATGTCACTAGTCCCAGAACGGGAGAAGTTAGGGAGCAATGAAACGTGATTGGTTAAAACCACGATAAAAACAGATCTCTGTTTTCCATAGAGATCATTACAGTCTAGTCACTTCAGCTAATATGAATACAACACTCATTTTCCTTCTGCAAATGAATTTTGGGGATTCAACATTCCATCAAATCAGGGTCAAACTGAGGCTGCCATCAGGAGAAGTAAGTATTACAGTCCAATAGTTAAGGGCTGTTTCCACAAACAGAGACTATAAGGACTGAAAGGAATGAAAGTATCAATCAGTTTCTGTACATTTACAGCCAGTTTGAATTCTTATATCATAACCTGAACATGTAAGGAAAAATATTCTTTCCTAACATAAATCATTTCACATACCTTCAGAGGGATTTGGAAAATTACAATCCTTTTTTGTTATTCCACTCAGGGTATATTTTTTCATAGTGTGTAATGCTGTTTCTGTGCATTTTCCATTTATCTAATAATATAAAAATATACCATTTGAAACTTGGCAAACAGATCAATGTGAATGTCACCATCAGCTTGATAAACAGATATTTCTGTGAGAGTTGAAATATGGATGTTTTGTCTAGCAGGAAATCTGGCATTCATCCTAGAGTGTCTTCCTTGTTTGACATATTCTGCAGTTTGTAGATGTTGGAGAGACTGATTAGATCACAGGAAGAGTTTTTTTGGATGCAGCTGAGACCAAAGTTCAGCCCATTTACAGAAGACGGTAACTCCCAACAGGTTTTCATTTCTTACTAGAAGATAAATTAGTTCAAAAGGCTGCAGAGACATTCCCAGGTTAAAACACAGCTGCTAAGAGGACTGCCTTGAACAGAAGGGTTTGTGCTTCAAACCTGTATCAATAAAACAAATAGAAAACAGAGGAAGTAATCCAGAAAGTTACAACAATAGCTCAGTGTTTGAAGCAATTGCTCAAAGGAAAAGGACAAAATACTTCTGTTTAATATTTGGTTGTCTAGAGCCAGAAAAGAATGCAATTAATCACAGTTTTTTGTTTGTTTTTTTTTTAACATCACATGGGGACAAATGAAAGAAATTTCTGTAAAGTTCAATTTTCTTGAGCAACTCCAAGGGCAAACCAAATGTTTGAGAAAGTAACAATAAAAGTGTTTGAACATGATGTTACTATCTATGAGAGAAGATATTTTACCCTTTTCTATATTCTATAAAATCTCTCAAATTACTGTCATTTACTTATTTTACAAATACTCCAAAGTCCTCTCACCCCTCTGTCTATATCTCAAGTCTGTAAAGTTGAGACCAGAGCTGTTCCTCAAAAATCTCTGAAGAACTTGCAGGTCTGCAGATAAAGAGGGCTACATGAATCCCAAGTGTAATTTTTATAGACTCTGCAACTTGATGGTCTTTAAGGGCCTCCCACTGGTCAAACAACAGAACTACATTAGTACCCTCTTAAAGTAAAGCTCCCTTCGCCTTGGATTTAGGTGTGTGAGGGCTTTGGCCACTCGTATCAGATGAGGAGGGCTTGGATAGGACCTGGGCCAAGGTATGGGGAAGTCCCCGAGATTATTTGGAAGAGAGATTCTTTTGGGATTAGGTGAAAGGAAGTAAATTTTCCATCTAGAAAACCACTTTCAGTGCCTATTTAACCTCATTATATGCTGAGTTCCCTGAGGGTGGGTTACCTGGTTGTGCCATATGTTATTTTTTAAATGAGTCATGATTTGGTGCATAGAAAGAGAACCTTTTTTAGAAGGACCTATGAAAATTTCAAGGGAAGTGGGCTGAAATGGGCAAAAAGCCAGGGAGAACCAGATAGAATAGAAACTGAGAAGAAACTTGTCCTCAGCCTGTTCCTCAAGCTTTCCTCTCTAGGACTATAAATGATCTCTCAACTCAGCCTGGAGCTGCCAGGCACTGAGTCAGATTTGAAAATATGGTCCTTCTTCACACAGACTAATAACGCCAGCTCTCTTCAGCCGTCTGGCAAAGTCCAAGTCTGGACCACATCACATCAGTCTGCCAGATCACCTAGACACATTTTTCTCTTTTCATGCTGTTGTTATACTCCCTTGTTCTGTTTCCATTTCCACATTACTCTTCTTAACTTCATTGTCTCATGTTGCTCCTGCTCACGAGGAAGAGCTTTCCTGCAGCAGTTAGCTTGAGTGATTATCCTTGTATCATCCTACACGGGGCAATCTATCAGTGCTCTATCCCTGCACTGTGGTCCAGGCATTTCCTAGCTGTCCTGCAGCTGGGCTGAACTGTCTTGACGATTGTCAGCGTTCAGGCAGCATAAAAATCTAGCCTGCCCTTGCAAAAAAAGTGTCATTTCAGCCTTCCTAGAAAGTCACTGGAGCATCTTGTCTGCCTAGTAGCAACATTGTGATGTTGCTGCATGTTATGGTGGAGGTAGCCAGGCCTTAGGAGTGACCCCTGAACACTCTCCTTCCTAAAGCACAGGCTGCAGACAATAATTTTTCCCAGGCTATGCAGAGAACTCCCTTTTAAGTGAAAAAAAATGGCAAATTTGGCCTCAAACCTTGGCTGTCCTGGAAAATAGTGACACAGCTCACTGAAGGAGACTGACTCCCCTAAGGGTGGCTACCAAAATAATCATTTAGCAGCTAAGAATATGCCTAAGACTTTACCCACATAGTAAGTTTATCCTACACCTCAGGCCAGGCTGTTGAGCTTCAGCTCCTTGTGCCCCCTTCTCCCACTCAGCCCAGAGACAGAGATGCCTGGCTTATCCTTTGGGTCACCTTCCTGCACACAGCATGGGTGGAGTGGGAACAGCTGAGTGCTTTCCATGAGGAACAGCTCCCAGAATCACTTCCCTACAGCACCAAGCCGGGGAGCAGGGGAGGGCAAGCAGGCAAGCCCTGGCCACCCTGACATTGAACTTCAGGCTGCTGTTCTTGGTGGGATCTCAGCTGTCCATTGCCATCTTCTGAGTGATGTCCAGGGGTTGACAGCACTATCATGGATACAACAATGAAGCAGGTGCATCTGGCCAAAGCAATTACATAGGATAGAGCTAGCCTAGCAAAGCCACAGCCAGGAGAAAGCTTAATTCCATTTCCTGGGTTCTGGTAGCTCAAAATTTGCTTCTCCTGGTTAGAAATACAGACACAATGTTTCTCTGCAAAGAGAAAGTCCTGGCAGCCTAGTCCTGGGGCACTGCATCTGCTGAGCAGTTTATTCTTGGGCACCACAGGTACCAAAGAGCCAAGAGCATGAGATGACTCTTGTCCCTTCTGGGTTCCTGAAGACTGTGATCAAAAGTAGTCATTTAGTTTAGCACCAAAGAAAACCCTGTGTTTTCTCTTTATTTCAAACCATCTTTAATTACTGTGTGAAATACACATTCCCTGTGTTCACCTCCTCCTGCAACAGACATCTAACATGGTTCAGATCCTGACTGTGCCTCCTGCTTTCCAGTGACCATAAGGGAAGCAAGCTTAGGGTGGCAAACTGAGATCTGCAAGTCCAAAGTGAGACTGAGGCTCAGTGAGAGAACAGATGCTCTTGGAGGTCAACACAGATGGATGAGAGACTGACAAACCTGCCTTGGTGACTGAACCAGCTATGGGAAACAAGTTAAATGCTGTAAGTCATCTGCAAATGGAATTGAAAGAGATGGTAATCACAGCAAACCAAATCAGCAGTAGACAAGTATTCCTTTTACTAGCAGAAGAACATGTGCTGTGTTTCTTTAAATCACCCAAATTCAAGAAAGAAACAGCTCTTTGTGGGATCCTTAAGCACTGGCAGCAGACTGTAACTTAAAATGACTCACCTCCCCAAGGCCAAATCTATGGCTGCACTAAATCAGGAAAATTCTACTGCCTTCAAAGGTCTCCAATTCAACCTCAACTTCTGTATCTCTGAGTTTGCCTCTGGTTTCCATCATGAAAGCAATTCAGGCTTATGCTATCTATAGACTACCCAGTCCCACGCTGTAAAGTGACTACATGTCTTTCAACTCATTATAGATACTAATAAAATACCCAGGGTCCTTGATATTTAATCTGCTGTCATAATAATGTTGGAAATAATTAAAATGGGGAAACTCATTTCATAGTTTGGGCTCTTGACTGACTGAGGATAACATTTTATGTGGCCCGGGTGAAGGGCAGGTGAGATCATGCCTTTCATGTTGCTGAAAAAGAAATAGTAAAGAATTCAGTGTAGAAAATAAAAAGAAGGCTCAAATTCTCCTTTCAGACTCATTTCTCTTGTCTGCAGCCATCATTCGTATTATATGCCACTCTGGCTCATCCCTCAGTATTGCAGGGACACTGAAGGGTAAGATCGTCATGGCAGCCAGGAGTGCTCCTCAGGTAAGTGTCAGAGATGACCCTGCTCTTAGAAGTATTTTAAAATAGGAAGTAAAGGTCCTTCAAAGAAGCTCCAAAGTTTAAGAGACCCAGGATACATGCTTCTAGACAGAGGGCTCCCTTTCATGAGCCCCACAGCAGCATCAGGACTTGGCAGGGGCAGCCTTCTTCAAGACAAGTGTGAAGCTGGGTAAGGAACATGCCATGGAAATCATACAAGTGGAAAAGTAAGAAGTTACTTAGCAAATGCCCTGGAAGCACTCCTGCCTGTTTGAGACAGCAATGCAACTTGTCCTGGACACTTGCAAGTTTACCACCCAAGGGAGAGAATATGTAATGGAGCAAAAAAGGGTGACACTTTCTGCAAGGAGGTTTGAGTTTTCATCTCTGTCTCTCCAACCAAACCAAAACGCTATTGAATGCAATGGAAAGGCTTTCAGGCTCCCTTTGAACCTCAGAAAACCTCCCAGTGATATACTGACATCTCTTCAGAGCAAAACCAACCTGACCAGATTGCCACACCAAGGAAACCCCAGCTCACTGCCCAGGTGGGAAATGGGTCTGGGTTTTCAGGCCAGGGTCCCTTAGCCAGGCACCAGAAGGTCGATGCAGAAAGTGCCAAACTGCCTCTGGGGATACTGGGGAGCCCCAGGAAAAGGCAGTGGCCAGGAGCCTAACCCAGGGCTGGTGAGCATTGAGCCTTGCCTTCCTGTGCCTGCCTGGCTTCAGACACGAGGATGCAGCATCTCCTCCAGTGAACTGTTTCACTGTGCCGAAGACACACATTCTGCTGGCATTAATCTTTCAGTCTTCTCACTGCTAGTCTAGCTTGAAGGAACTATTACACAGTCTATAAAGCTTAAAAGAATAAGAAAAGCTTAGCTCCCCATTAAATAGATCGAAACAAAAACTACTCAGAGCATCCCTTCTGCAGCAGCCACAGAGACTAGACACATTACAAGAATCAGAAATTGAACCAGGGCTGCAAGAAAGAAAGGAATTTGCAGGAGAAGATGCCCAAAAATTACAGTCACAGTTACAGTTCTTGAAAGAAAAGAAAAAGAAAAAGAAGAAAAAGAAAAAGAAAAAGAAAAAGAAAAAGAAAAAGAAAAAGAAAAAGAAAAAGAAAAAGAAAAAGAAAAAGAAAAAGAAAAAGAAAAAGAAAGAAAAAGAAAAAGAAACTTGACAAATAAGGCTGCCAGAAAAAAAAAGTAAAATTAAAAGAATTTTAGAGAATGTCGTTTGTCAGAAATGCACCCTAAATAGCTTTCGTTCATACTAGAGAATCAGAACAGAGGCATAACAAATCCTGCGCTTGGATTTAAGGGGGTCAGGGTGTTTCTGTTTCCACTGAGAGCTCTGATTTTCAGTGTAAGTGCACCACCCTGCAGAAGCAACATGAAAGTTAGAAGTTTAACAATATGAACCCTTCTCAAAGCTCTGCTCTGTGTGTGTGTGTATCCAAACCCAGAGAAAGATAAGCTCAGCTGCAGCAAATGCTGCTCCCGTCTCCACTTCCACCTATCATCATGACTTACCAGGCACAGTTAGATTAGCAAAATACATGAATAACTGGAAAGAACGCTGTCATTTTCTGTCCAGAGTAGAAGTGGGAGGAGATGTAAGCAAGTTTGAGTTGTGAATGAAGATACTCAGCAGCTATTTTGCTTTTCTGTGAAGAGGGATGTATTTAAACCTCAGATCAGGGTGAATGACGGAGAAAAGCAGCGCCGATTACTGAGCCGGGATGGGGCGAGGCAAGCACAGCAGAGCCCCACTGAGAGCCGTGCGAGGGAGAAGCACAAGTGCCAGGGGAGCGCGCAGCTGGCGCGGGGGGAGCAGCCGCGCAATCAGGCAGCAGTGGGGGGCGGATGGGCTCACCGCGGCACCCGCTAGCTCTGCTCTCGGGCATGAATCGCTCGCTGATTTATAATCAAGTGAACGGCGCCGCTCACGGAGGAAAGTCTGGCCCCTTTGGTCAGGCGTGTGAGGCTCTGCGACGGCGCTCGCGTGGTCCTTGTGCACAGCCGTCGGTGAGGAAAAACAAGGTTTTGCTCGGAGCTGCGCCTCCGCCTGCTGCTCCCTGAAATCACAGAGGGGCTGCTAGGGTCGCGTTAACATCTGTAGCCGCGGCTTTCAGAGAAGGGATTATGTCCCAAGAGGAGCTGCAGTGAGCCTCAAAGACCTGTATGCACTTTTGCTAATAGAAGAAATCCTTAATGACCCTCTTACAAAGTAGTCAAGGGCACAAAAAGTTTTAAAAAGCCAGTGGAAATTCAACTGTGTAATGATGACAGTGCCCCGAGCCTGCACTGTCTGAAGTGAAAAGCTTGGTATCCCGCTGGCCAAAACTGAGCAGGACCTTAGCTGGTGTCTAGGCTACTGGTCATTTAGGTCTTATTAAAGCATCCAGAAGAGAGAAAATATCAAATTAGAGGTACACCAGCAATCAAAATTTCAGCCCACATCTCGGTATTAATAACAAATCTTTACACTGATGTCAAACAGCATTAGGTGAATCACAAATCCTTACGAAATTTTGCAAACAAAGGTGTCAGAAGAGACAAACAACAGAAGACGTGATCTGGCAAACCAAGCCTCTCACTAGACCTCTCGTAATGCAAATCTGCCCGCGCGTCCGGGGCACAGCAAGCAGAATATTGCTGTCACCAGCATCAGTCCCTCCCAGAGACCGCCACCAAGGAGCCAGAGCAGAGCCCGCTGCTCAGCTGATGCCACCGCGATTGCCGATACGGTGGAAGTGCTTCTGCAGCGGCGGGCTGGATTTCTGGAGGACTGTGTTGCAGGAGTGAGAACCCAACACACTACATGGCATTGAACCAGTGTTGTGAACAGCCTGTTGTTAAACAAACAAAGTGGAGATGATTCATAATTTTTTTTTAGCATTTTAAATAAAGCATTTAGAAAACTTTTGGGATTTCCTCATTCTGTAATTTGAGCAACATTTTATTAATCTTTTTATAGAATCTTGATTAAGTTTGAGGACTAGGAAGTGAATGTCAATCTCTTTTTCAAAACAAAGTCCATACTGTCAGAGTGTGACAGCACAAACGTGGTTGTGGGTGAAAAATTTGTTCAGACAGTGCTGAACAAAAGCTCATTCTAAGAAGAAAAGATAAAGAATGAATCTGAGTTTGCAGCAGGACAGTTTTTGCTTCGGTTTCCCTAGGGCAATGAATTAATGCTTGTATTTAGCTCTTTCTTGTTCACTCAGAGTTGTACTAGATAGTAGCATATGATTCGAAAACAGGCAAAGGAAAATAAATTTTTCTGCTTAAATTCATCATCTGATTTCAATTATTTTAATAGCTTTACAGATTGAGTCTCTGAAGTTCCTTTGTGCTGGATGAAAAGGTGTTCCTGTGTGTGATTCTTCTTTAATCAGTGCTGAAATTTTTTATTTCTGATAATACTTCCTATTTTTAAAAAGCATATTTCTCCTGTGCTAAGTCTAGGATAAATTTCAAACTGTTAGTACCCATCTAGGGAGAACAGAATAACTCATTCCATAACAAACCTATTTTTGTTCCTAGTTGTGTTTCTAATGGAATAGGAAACAGTGCTCCTGTTTTCTACTGAGAGTACTTCAAGCCATCCTTCGTAATGAAGTACGGGTCTGATTCACTGCTCCTGTTTTTCCAGCTGGAGACCCAGCCTACACTAGCTGTTAACATGAAGGTACATCTACGTGGATACATTTTTTACTCAAAATCACTACTATAAAGCAGAACAAGATGATTGCCAAATAAGCCTGTTTCTGTGTTAATTGGACTATCATATTAAACCCACAGAGAGAGCATTTGAAACAAAGATCAAAAAATGTCGGTTTTCTCCACTGACTCATTCCAGCCCAGATGAGCTGTTAATGTTGCTAATTGGCCGGCCTGCAATCCAGTGCAATCCTGACAGGGGAGATGGAAAGCGCATAGCGGTGGTGCTTACGGAAAAAAAAAATGCCACTCCTCACATTTCAGCTAATCTATAGCTCTACATTTCAATTATCCATTCCAGTAATAGGATGATTGCTTGCATTCAGTAATGAACTAGAAACCAGGAACTTAATGTTCTCATCTGCCAGGCAGTTTTTCTGACTTTTAGACCAGTTGACAGCAGCTATAAAAGCATTATAAAATACGGCATGATTTAATAGATGCAGCTTTCATCTTCCTCAACGTTGTTCAAAATAGCTTTAGTTAAATATAATTTTCCAAATAGGGAGATGTCAAACTTTATCAGCAAGGGTATTTTTTTGTGAATACCTAGAATTTGACATTTGTTCTTCAGTTTTGTAATAAATCAAGAGTGCTAAAAATGCCTGTATTTTTCAAAGTTCAATCAGAAATAGATTTAACTGAATGATACATCTAACATAAATGAAGAATGATACATCATCATAAATTAACCTTCCAGCACTTCAGGTAGGAAGCCAACAAAATAAAATCATCTATTAAATTTATATGTATTTTTTAATAATGTATCTGAAAGCATTCTGTAGTTTCAATCAAGTCAATACATTTTGGGGGGATTTGGGTTTTTTTTAAAGGGCAATATTGGCAATAAAGACACAAGATCTTATAGATCTCATTTTTGCATTTTGAAATGCATTTGAGGTGTAACAATTCTTTTGAAAATTCTTATTTTCATGTTTTCGTCTTAGATGCCTAAATTCCTTTAGCATTTGGGCTTTTAAAATCAGATTCTCACCAGAACTTCAATGAGACTTTTGACTACAGTAATTTTGGAAATTAAAAATTAAACACTCTGAAGACAGTTGAGACTTTTCCTGGGTGGTGGGGTGTTTTTTTTTTTTTGGTTTTGTGTGTGTGGGTGATTTTTGTGTAACTCTAATAACCAAAGAAAGAGCTGTAAGAGAATGCCTTGAATTAGTGTAATTATCCAACTACCGTCAACTTATCTCACACTAATTTTTTTTCACTTGTTGTTTGAATTCATGCTACTTTTACATACAGTATGACTTTCTCTTGCTTTACCACACTTCCATAACTAACTAGTTCCACAACAAGCTACAGGCTTTCTAATGACTTCTGGTTTGTGACAGGGCAGTCACTTCATAATGTGACTGCACATAGTACATTGCATGATGTTAGAACTGCAGAATACCTTTATTTCATAATCAAGAGAAGCTCCTTAAAAATATAAAGTCCAGACAAGTGTTGCATTTGTAGGAATATATTTTACTAGATTAACTGAAAAACTGGACAAGCTATTGACTTCCCAAAGCTAAACACAAATTGAGAAAACTATTTAAAGTTTAACTGTACGTATACAAGCTGGAACAACCAAAAGCTGGTAGCTGGCATTAGTGCAGCAAAGGCAGGGGGTGAGAGATGATCAACTAGCTATCTCCTAGGGGAAACAGCTAGAAAAAATAATTTATAACCTATAAAGAAAGGTTACAAAACTGACCACAAAACCAATACCTCAGTTATAACCACCTTTTTTTTCTTACTACTATAAATTTTCATTCCTAGACCAGTCTTTCAAAATTAGTTTTCCCTGGAGGAGCAGGGCTGAGAGATCAGAGATGAAGTGGCTGCTTTGCAAGGAGCATGTCTGTGGGCCATGGGGTTTTTCCCCTGTATCAAAGGTGGTGGCTGCAGGTTCCAGCCTGGGCCCCCATGATGGCTGAGTTTCCTCAACTGAGCACAGTCCTACATGCTGGGATGTGCCAGTGTGAGGTCTGGGAGAGGTGGGATGCTTTCTGCCATGGTGGTGGCAGTGCTGTGAAGCCCCAGTGCAGGCACAGCCTCGTGACAGCCAGCACAGTGCAGACCACAGGCAGACACAGCCTTTGCTGAAAGGCAGCAGAGCTGCATTGCTGTCTGGTTGAGAGCTGAATGTGCGAGTCAGGAAAGGTCACCCGAGACTGAGCACCGAGCACAAGCAGTTCATTGCTGGCATTAACCTCCCTCTCTGTCATTTGCCCCTGTCTGAAGGGGCACACAGCAGAAATAAAACATCACGAGGCACAAATTCAGTGGCAGAGAGACAAATGAAATGTAATTTCCTTGATTTTAGAAACCTTGCTGGTAAACAAGGTGCAAAAAGGCCTCCATCACATGGTGGCGGGTGAAAATGATGGATCTCAGAGGATCTACTCTTTTGGCCATTTCTGTTACCAGATCCCCATGGCTCATTTTTATTTAAAAGTGGATATTCTGAGAGCTGGAAGAGGCCAGAGACTTTGGCAGAAGCCAAATAAAACTAGGTGAATGAGCAGTGGCAGTAATGATTTTTCAGCAGTGACAAATTACTTCAAGCAGGGATAAAAGCAAGAAAATTGGAAGAACTGCTTTGACGCATAGTAAGAGCATACAAATTGTGAGCATCCTTTTGGACATCTCACTGGAAAACTCTGTGCGACAGCAGGTAAAAAAAAAGGTCAGAAGAAAAACTAGTCTGGCTCTCAGCCTGAGACTTGAGAGTGGCTGGAAGACTAGTAAAATGTCAAGACAAAGAGCACTGGTATACTGTTTTACAGGCTTAAATGTACCGGCATGGCTACGGCTACAAGCCTGTGCCACTCCATGGCCTTTAAAAATGTATGTCCATTACCCTGCAGCCTCACCCACCCATGGTGTCTACTGGTTATTGTAGTCCTTTATTTGGTTTCAGTTCACTTGGAAGATCTCAAGGTAAAAGCTCTGATCAGGTTTGCAGTCCAAGTGGGTTTTACTCTGGATGAAATATCAGGTGTCTTTTTCAGTAAGTCCTGTAGTTACTTTAAAAAGGAATGTTTGTTTTCAGACTACATTTGAAGGCTAAAACCTGTATTTCTTTTGAATTCAAGATCCTTCTGATCTGTTGGGCACCTTAAATCCTTTCAGGGAGGCTAAATACCTGCACAAAGCATGCAGGTTGGAACTACACTAGAAACAGAGCCACACACACCACAAGTTAAGGGAAAGAGTAATTCCATATGGCTGGATGGAAAGGACAGTTCAAATTAAAAAGACTAGGATGCTTCAAGTGGAAGAAAGTGACACCACAGGCTCAGGAGACACCTGGGCGAGAAATGCCTTTTTTTTTTGTATTATCCTACTCTTTTCCACACATACCACGTCTACTGCCTGCTTGTATTGAACCATTGCCTTTTATCTCAGCCCTTATAAAATTTTGAGGCAATAAATCCAGGAAGAAGAATCAGCAACTGTTTTCATCTCTGACTTAATTAGGTAACATACATATTGCTTTCTTATTCTGTGATTCTATTCCTCAGTCATAGCAATTCACATTCAGAGGAAATATTACTGCATGCTTGTTTCCTGGTTTGGGAAGACTCTGCAAGATTAGCAACTGTTGTGAAGCCATATACCCAGAAGTTTAGGAAAGGTGAGAAGAGGCAGCTCTGGCACTGGCACTGCAACAGTTAGTGCTCATGGAAGCACCCCAGAAGATGGTGACAAGTCAAGACATCCTTCACCTGAGATCACCCCTGCCCATTTGGCAGGGCTTAGATAGTTTGAAGGCCTCTAAGAGGAACAACTCTTGGATGTTTCTGATCAGACCTTTCCTGTGAAGAGGAGGCTGGAAGCCTGGAGGCCCTGAGATCTTAGGCATGAGTTTCACAGTCCCTCACCAACAGCTTCTATTCCATTGCCAAACACAGGGATTGGCACAGTCTGAGAAGAACCAGTGCTGTGCAGGGATGTGTAACTCAGGACAGAGCACCTGGAGACCAGACACCAGCAGACGCAGGTCCTTGGTAGAGCCCAGAGCACATCCCCAAACCACCCCTGAAAAAATGACAAGCACGTGCTGAGTGGGGACACAGAGCAGCCCTTACAGCTGGGACTGGAAATCAGACAGCAGCTGCAAGAAGTGAAGGCAAAGCAGGTTTTTTTCTCTGCATCCACAAGCAGTGACTTCCAGCAAAAAACGAAAACAGTCCCATATGTGACAACAGGGAGCACTGAAGTGCTGGATATGTCCTCGAGACGCAAACTGGAACTGTAGTGCAGAGCTTAGGAACTGACTTCTGTGTAACAGGGAAAATATATGGGAAATTATTTGATCAGAGGACAAAGCAGAAAACAAGACTGCCTCGGTCAGAGGCTGGATAGGGGCTGAATAACCTGCCCTGAAGGGATGACCCAGAACTCACCCGTGACACACCAACAGAGAATGGCCATGTAGAGGATACCTGAGCAGTAAATACCCTCATGATGATACAGAGATGAAAAAGAATTAGTTATTTTAAAGGCTCGTAGCAGAGGTATTCTAGTTCCCAGGGTACCATGCACACACTGAAGCAAATATCACATGGCGAGGCAATTCCCAGCATTTGAAAAAAAGCAGTGAAAGCCCTCCGACACCAGACTGCACGAAGGGTGCACAAGAAGGGTTGCAAACGGGCAGGGGGGCTGACTCAGAGGAACTCCTCACAGGTAGAGCTGCTGACTCAGGAAACCTTCAGTCTGAAGCAAAGGGAGCACTTAGTCATCAAAAGTCAGACACAAACCAAAGGACTGATCAACCTGGAGCCACAGGCACAGCAATGTAGGAGGTAAAAGCTTCAGAGCTTTAGCAGGAAGCCAACACCAATAAGAACTGTTGTGGAAACAAACCCAAAATCAGTCTGTGGCTTGTACACCAGTCCTTCTGTTTGGGTTGGAAAGCAGAGCAAGAAGTCGAAGACATCTGTGCTGGGGAGGAGGAGCTCTCTAAGCAGCAGAGCTAACAGACCACACACCACATGCTTCTTATCCAGGGGGAAATGGATGATTTTAGGAAAGGCAGGGAGGGACAGTAAAAAGGTATGCACATGGTATGATGTTTCAGAAATCAAGCAGGCTGTAGTGATCCATGTCCATACAAATGTTAGAGGATTGATTTTTTTTTTTTAATTATGAGTCCATTAAAAAGCAAACAAATCATGTAGTAATGCAGTGAGTCACACCTGCCCATCTCTAGCCATGAGGAGGTGTGCCAGGAGTCAGAGGAGCCACATCTGTTATGCATCTCATCAGCCCCTGGAGGCATAATGCTGAAGGTTTTCAGGAGACTGAGTTTGCTACAGTCAGAGCTGTTTCAGACAGCAAAAAACTGGCCTTGAAGTCTCTACACCCATTCATCCCACATCCTCATTTAAGGTACACTAATGAACATCCTCAGCAGCTTCCCCTGCAGCCCAGAGCAAATCACCATGCCAGTCCTCTTCAGCCCGGCCAGCCACTAGAGCACTCCAGTGTGGAGAATTCCAAGTCACTGGAAGTGCACAAGTCTTTGTGACCCAGTGGGCAGGGCAGTTCAGAGAAGACTTCACTCGCAAAGTTTCCTTACTGATTTCTGTTCTTCGTCTTCCTGCATCACCAGCTCTCTATTGTGGGGTTGTCAGGGGGAAAAAATATGCTACTCACATAGCCCAGTTTTCTCCATCTGTTTGGTTCTTAAAGGCTCATGTGCAAGTCCGTCTGCACGTCTCCCCACCTTAGTGTGACTCTTTAGGCCCATAAACATTTTCTCTGGAACCATCTGAGGGTCCAAATGCTATCTTGACTCTTCACAGGGACAAATGGGATCTATTACCATTAAAAGAGAACTAAATACAGTTTATTAAGTGATCCAGATGTCCCTTCACTCCCAACTAGAAACTTTTATATTAATCACTTTTTGATTTATTTGAATTGACCTTCTTGGTGAAATATTAATGACAGATGTGTTTATTCTCGTGCCATGATCAAACACTGAGAACACAAAAGTCAAGGCCAAGCAAAGAGAATTTTTTTCAGTATTTACTTTAGAGGTGACAGAAAATTATCAGAGAAGAGTTCTCTTTCAATTAACGTTATCACTGCTATTGCAAACAGTGAATGACAGCAATGTTTTCACATACTGAAAAGCCTGGGTCTAATTGACACTCATGATCAACTCTAAACTTCTATTCCTTGTAAATGGTTAGAATAAATGTGACAACAAAAAATCACTAAACCTTCACTAGGTAATGAAACTGTGAGTGATGAGCAGCCCATGATACTCCTTGTCACGCTGCCTTGATTGCTTTTGGGATGGATTAAAAATATTAGTAGTTGGCAAAAAAGTGGCTTAAAATGCAGCAAGGCATTTTATAGCACATAAATATTGTGTTCCAAATTCACTTTGAATTGGATATGAGCAATCCCACACGAGTTGCAAAGTGACTGAGAGGACACTAATAACAAAGAGAGGGGACAAGTCAGCCAAGAGAAAGTGTTGGGAACTGAAGGGAACCAAGTTAGGTTCTAGGTTATGCACAGCCCCACTGCAGGATGTGGCACATATTTTCTGTTCTTGCCATGGGGAAAGGGGAGGTGAAGGAAGTGTCTCTCTCACTGTTTTAATCTGCCATGAGGTAAAAGCTCCCAAGGAGGACTGACTCATGAGAGAGAGGAGAAGAAAAATTCCTGGCCTTAAGCTACATTTAAAAATAAAATAAGGCTAATAAAAACATTTCTGGCCCAAAGTCTAAAATTATCCCATGGAATTCTGAGGTCTAGAAGTAAGAGCCACTTGCTGTGTAAATATATTAATTTCTGTGGTGGAGCACAGTGAGAGCTGCTTTCCTGCAACAGTCAGAGTTGTCAGTGTGCTGGCAAATGGAGGAACTGCTACTACACAACATGAAATTGGGAATTAGGTAAAAATGAAGAATTATGGAATTGTATTACTTTACCTGCACTGATAAGATAGGAAAATACGGTGAACACTCATGTGACTGTAATACAGCAGCTCATGAGAGAGCCAGCTTCAATCTGAGAAATAATAATACATTTCTCGGGACACAATGATCTTGAAAAAAGAAACCACAAGCTGAAAGAGTCTTGTGAATTTGCAGGCTATCTCACAGGAAAATGAAAGTCATTACCATGAAAATATTCATGAGCTTGCTGAGCTTTACATATGAGAGTCAGCCTGTATTAATCTTTTCTTTAAACTTATTTAGCAGGGTGATATATTTTCAGCCAGAAGCATGTTGAATTATTCATTTTAAATACACAGTCTGATGAATTTAATCTTCCTTTTGTGAATCAGCCATAAATGGATCCTGATTTGTCAGAGAAATTGTTGTCCTGAAGAGTAACCAAAAAATTTAGAACAGTTTTCCAGCTAATTCCCAAACCACTTGCTTCAGAAACCTCCTTTTTGTAGGTTGTTCCTGATTACACGCACCTGAATAGTACCAGTCCCATTCCCTGAAGGGTGACTGAAATGCTTTGGGTGGGAAAGTACGGAGCAGTGAGTGCTCTCGCTCACTGGGCAGCACTGGTAGGAAAAACTGCTCCTCTCAGTGGCTGGCAGAAAAAGAAGCAGCAGCCAGACAGGCAGTTCTGGAGACAGAGGTAACAGCCACTACATTGCCATGCCACAACTCCTGCAGGAGCTTCCAGGGCAGAGGGATGGGGAGGGAGCAAAGGACAACATCAGATGTCCCTGAAGAAGCTGGGCAGTGTCCCAAACGCTGTGCTCTGGCAGAGCAGAGGGCCGTGTGTGGGAGCTGTGCTTTGGGGGGAAGTTTGCTAATTAATTTAAAAGAAAACATTTGATTGATTCTTGCATAAGTAATTCCCTTGCACTTCCCCACCAGCAGTGGCAGTGGGCAGCTTTAAAGCCAAATAGTCGGCAAAACAGAGAGGGTTAGCAGAGCAAACCAGTGCTTGTGGCAGACAGCAATCATGCCCCCACCTCTTCCCAAGTACTGCTTTTTAAGCAAGGCTCTCTCTCTATATCCCATTTCCTCAAATGGGTCTGTCTCTCTCCAGTGCTGATCACTACTATCTGTGAGCAATAGGCTCACAGGCTGCTTCCTCTCCATGCTCCAGAAGCTCTCTGACTGTCAGCATTTTAGTCCCGACTTCCTGAGAAACTGAATAAGAAAAACAATACCATGACCATAAACCCCTGAGTAAATCACTTGAATGTCCCAAGAATCGCATCATTTTCACAAGAAAACAATTGTCTTACTGAGAAAACCCTCTTGGAGAGCCAACTTGACGCTGAGTCCAAATGATAGAAATATGACAAGTTTTGTATAATTCATATAAAGCACATGAGTTAAAGTCCCTCGACCAATTGAATGTCTGGTGTGTATTTCTATTTCATTAACAAATTAGTCTGTTGTCTAGGAGAATCAATAAGTAATTTGAGAGCAGAAAGCTCATTACACTCATTAAACTTGGTATGATTTGTGACAAGGAACAAGCCTTCCATTTATCAGAAGCCAGCTGCAAGAAAGCCAGAGCACTTCAGAAAGATTAGTCAAAACATCCCAGAGCCTTCACAACTTCTTGGAGGGCAAAGAAGGAAAAGTTTTTTGAGAGGCTCTCCCCTCTGTGAACCTCTAGTTAAAGAGCATGTGGCAGAGTTCCAGGTATTCAAGTGCCAAAGTTTAGCCCTGGACACACTAACTCTGAACCCAGCTGATGCTTTCTGATGTCTAAGAAACATCTGCATTTTTCACTGAACTAAGACCAGCTGTTCCACAAGCATCCACACTTGGCTAGAAGCATGGATTTATGGCTTATTATCATTTATGGTTCCATAAGAATGCATAAGGATCCACATCACCTGCACAGACTGGGGCTCACTAAACCATTTGCTTTGGAATAATATTTTTGTAAATCTTTGAATTATTTGAACTGATTTATATATCCTTAGATACTCCTTACTCATCAGCAAGGCCAACTGTCGACTGTAAATATTATGACTATATTATTTTTATTTTAATTCAGGGAAGATTTTAGCTGTCTTCAGAAATATTGTGCCTCCTTCTTCTCCATTTCTTTTCTTTAGGAAAGCAATGGACACTTATTGAATAGTAAGTGTTTAAATAAATTGCTTAACTCCCACAAGACCAGAACACCGCAGGACCTCATAGCAGAGAAATAAGATGTCATCCCTACAGGTGCTTATTTCCTGCTATGACTTGGTTACAGGCCTTACGATTGATTTCTTTGGTACTTCTGCACACATGCACAGCACTGTCTCACCTTGCACTTCAGACAAGCCATTCCTAGGGTGCAGAACTCTTCCTGTGGTTCTGTTTCCCCTTTTTATTTTCTCTGCAAGGCTTGTTCTTTTTGTAGTGCATGATAAAGATACGCTTTCCTCCTTCAGAAGTGATTAAGCTCTTCAATCACTCTCTACAGTAAAACAGGTCCTAAGGCAAAAAATTTGTTTATGTGTAATGTGTTTCCTCCTCTCTGTGTTCTGTCATCATGTGAAGTCCTAAGTGTCTCACCCTGATTAACACAGCTGTGAGCAAACTGTTGCCATCCACAGCAATTGTCTGTCCATAATCCACAGTCAGAGGACAAAAGCTGGCTCAAAAAACCCTTGCAAGTTTGCTTTGCCTGTACCTCACTGCCTTCTTTGTACGCCAAATATTAACGCAAGTGAGAACTGAGGGGAGAGTCAATATCATCTGAATAACATTCCCAGCATTCATGTGTGTGCTGTAGTCTCCCCAGCAGCACTTCTCCGTCTCCCCAAGGCATCAGAGCAGACCTGCCAGGGATTTGGGTCAGCAGGACCCTGTAGAACCCCAAAAGGGAATGAGAATGCTCTGGCTAAGGACATCCTGCATTTGAGAAATATTTTGCTGTGAGAAGTCCTCAGGATTTGTCCATCTTCACCTCTGAGGTCTATTGGGTCAACAATGGAGTTAACAAGACGGAGGGAGAACCTGGGCTCTCACCCAGAGTCCACCAAATGACTTCATATGCACGGGGGTTCAAGGGTTTCAAGTAGTCTCACCCATCACTCTGCTGAACACAAGATTGTCTCAAGCCCTAGCAATGTCTGGGTAACAGAAAGGTATTCTACCCTTAAACTTACCTGATTTGATCTATACTTCACCTTCAAATATAACATCCAAAGTTAACAGGATGAAAAGTGTGAGCTTAAAATGACAAGGAGAAAATTGCCACTGTGAGGCCAAAACATTCCTAAAACTTGCACCTTGCAACACCTGAAACATTTCTCCCCGAGACTGTTTTTCTGGTTTTGCTGAGATTTGTGAGATAGAAATCATCTGCTGTATTTCAGCAAAGATGGCAATAAAGCATCCAAACTATTCCTGGACTGTTAAGAAATACATTGTGATTCTAAAAAGAAATATCCCTCTATGTCTTTTGGAAGACACTCCAGTGTTTCATCAGAAAAAAGTAAGTCTAAGTAAGTGCAGTTATTCTTTAGCAGATAATGAGGAAAATCTTCCTTGCCAGTACAAACTGAAAAGCCCAGTTTAAAGAATGAGACTGGGTGGGCTGGAGCAGTTAGAAAGGTGGCTTTTAGTGGAAGATCAAGGTCTAGGGAGTGGATAACTTCAAGATGTTTTTCCATCTTGGCAATGTCTGTTCGCAGCCGCGCTGGGCAGTCGTGGACATTTTGCAGTGACCACCCACAGGACCAAAGCAGCTGAACCTCTGCACAGCTTAAGAGGCAAACCCAGCACTGAGAGCAGTGCTGGATCCAACTCTGCCCATTGCATTTCATGCTTACTTTATGGTACTTTACAGAATGTTCCCGAAGAGTCCTCTTTTCAATAGGTAGGATTTGTTGCAATGTCTTATCTTGCTACCATGCATTAGGGTGACTTTGATCGAAGAAGATCTGACTCATAACTTTACAGTACAGGAATAGGCTGGAGTTTACTGGAACTGAACAATATCAATAAACAGCAACAGTCATATTAAGGCTCTGTGGTTTGGCTCATTTAGCATGCTGGCTTTATTAAATCTGGCATAGTTGACATTATGCATCATGCAAGGGCCATTTGGTAGAATTTGTGAGCTTTTAAAGAAATGCTTCTGAAAAACCCCAAGAATAAGATTAGAACCATTTCCTACATAAACAGTGATGATTTTTGCACTAAATAACTCTTCTTCAAAACTCTGGCAAGCTGCAGAAATCCAAATGTTACTTGCAGACTTACTAGGTTTAATTCTGGTTTTAACACATTCCTATTCTGACAGAAAATCTGAGTTTTCCCACTCTGAGATAAAATTATTGCTTACAATTTTGACTGAAAAAATGTCAATTTTCTCCCTCTCAATAAAAATCCCAGTTTTCAGTGTGAGATGGAGCCAAAATATCAATGGAAAGCGATGGCACAGAGCACTTCTCACATCACAGGAACACTTCAGCAGCCAAAGCAAAAGGGGAAGAACTGGTCAAGGAGGGAGGGGATACTTCTGCACATTTCCACAAAATAAGCAGTTGCACTAAAGGATGGATTCACTAGTCACGGTACATCACTAAATTTTGATTTGCCCAGGCAGACACCTAGATGCAATCAGGTTTTCCATCTACAAAGCAGTAAAACATTACTGCAGAGGTGTGGTGGCCTTCACGCTAAAATGGTAATAGACCCTGGAGAACCTCCAGATGTGAATAAAAAATGTAAAATGAGGTTTTACTCCAGGTTTAAAAGGGCACTGCAAAAGACACCTGGCTAACAGTGAGGGTGTGCAGAGCAGAAGCACAACCATCAGGAGTTGATTGTTTCACAGATGCACCAAAAAAGAAGACAAGAAAGCAAACACTTCCTCAGAGCCACATAAAGGCAATCAGTGTGCAGGATCCATTATTCTTCTTTCTCAGCACAATACCCTGGTCAAACCTGCCAGAGCTGCTTTCCTAACCTGTAATTATAGGTTTAAATTTGGTTTTATGCTAAACAATTTCATTATCTCATCACTTTTTTGTTTCTCTCTTTATTGATTTGCTGTTTTTTCTAAATCTCTCTCTGCAAATAGGTGAAAAATCGAACTAGGACAGTATTGGGGTTTTGCAGAGCAGCTATTCATGAGCGATGGCCTTGCCCTCATCTCCATAGTCAGGTGAGACAGCAGCAGGGCGACCTGGCCTGATTGGCCTGACCAGGAGAGCCTGGAGGCACAGGGGACTGGGAGAACTGCGGACTCTGAGCAGCATGTCACAGGGGAGAGACTGTCACCACGTCAGAGGGTGGGTGGCACACAGGTTTCTGGCCAGTGTAGTGGGAGTCCCAGCCCCACGGCTGCGAACACTGATGCAAAAGTGGAAGGTCTGGTGAAGAAGTAAACAGAGCGCTAGGAAAGGATGATCAGCTTTCAGGCTGCATCTCTGAGAGCCTGCTGAGGGACCACTCAGATGGAGGTGCAGGTCCTCGCTCTTGCAGACAGAGCCAGAAGGACAGATGCTGTCTGCTGAGTGCCAAAAGCAGCGGAGATCTCACTTGAGTCATCTGCTTTTGCCGAGTGGCACTGCTTGGTCCAACAACTCACAAATGCAACAGGACTTGATGCTAAGCCCAGGGTCTCTCATCTCACACCCAGTGAGACCCACTGCTTCCTGGATTTCACTCTGCTTAAGCTGCTTTCAAACCCACTGGCACTACTTGGCACTTGTGAAATTAATTTCAAACCAGAACTGCTCCTGCCAGCAACAGTGCTGGCTCAGCCAGAAGTAGATATCATCAGCTAGCTGATGTGTGCTCATCATGTCCATCCAGTAGTACCCAAAATATAACCAATGTACACTTTTCTCATGTATGCCTATCTACACAATGTGAGGTAAGTTGGATACAGCACTGGGCATAGTCCCAGCTCAAACAGGAAAGGGGACCAGAGGCCACCCAGAGAGCCCTGCCAAGCTGCACATGTGATTTCATGAGCATGGAGCCTCTGCTGCAGAATAAGTGGGCTGACATGAGAGGCCTCCAGTCACAGACAGGGTTGCTACAGACTGGGGAAGAGTCACACAGAGAGCAGGGCAGGAGCAGCATTCTGCAGGGGTTACAGCCAGGAGAGAGCAGCCACAGATGGACAGACATTCCAACTGATAGGGATCTCATGAGATTTCTACGTGTGAGGCTTCAGAAGGGATTTGTACTATGGACAAATTAAGTGTGTTGTCACAGTATCACATAAGAAGCTGAGATGGAAATAAACCAGCTAGTTAAACACCTGTGGAGTGGGTAGCCTGGAAACAACATTCACTCAAGGACTAGACATGCATGAACTGACCAACTCTGCTGACATCCAGTCTCACAGCCTATTCACAGGGCATCCTTCTATGTACACGTAATGAAAGATCTGCTGCTGAGAAAATATGCCCATAAACTTCCTGTGATCAAAAGTTAAAGTACTTGTGAAAAATTGCTGTAGTGGGTCCCAGTGTAAGTGCTATCAGCATACTGTGAGCAAAGACTGAGAAAGTTATTCTGTTGTAATCTCGGAGAAAAGAAAATACATAAGAAATATGCATTAGTGATACGCCTTACAAACAAACAGTGAGAAATACCTCATGTAGGTTTCCTGGAATACCTGCTAAACAAGTCGTCAAAGACTAAGAGTCCACAGAGCATTTGTTCTATTGGAAGTTAATGTCCCGAAAACACCCTGAAAGCAGATAAACAACAAGAGATACATCACTTGCCATTTTTTACCCAACTGCACAATAGATATTACAGTTGCTTTGGTAAATGAAATGAGAATTTCACTTAAGCAGAACTTCCTTAAGCATGTTTGTGCTCTCCATGCATTTTTAAGAGCCTCTCGAAGCATCCCTCATGCCCCTGTGACAGCCCTCCATCCTCTCCAAAAAGAGCTCACAGAAGCTCCTTAGAGAACCTGGGCTGAGACAGCAAGGTCAGGATACTGGGAGCAAAAGCTTAGAGTCAACCTAAACTGGTAACTACATTATATCTTGCACTTTTTTCAGTGGAGCTCATCAAAGTGAGATGGAGATCCTCTGAAGAAAAGAATATACATTTGTGGCAAGAGGAGAATTAAAAAAAAATAGAGGAGCGACATAGTAAGTAGACACGGTAAGTAAAAGGAAGAAAAAAGGAAAATCAGTGTTCAGGATTGATTTTGACTGAGGTCTTTGGTAGAGGTACGAGACCTAGTCTCCAATGTGAAGTTTTGCTTTGGAATCCACTACTGGATCTTGAACATTTTCTTTAAATCATGAGCCTACAACAATCCTTTTCTGAGGTCTGTGACCACGACAGAATTGCAACTTAAAGTATAAGATCTCTTTGCTGTGTTATTTTGGCAGAGAAATGCAAATTTTACACATCCATGAAATTCAACTGGTGTGATAGCTTTGGACATTTGTTTGCCTTTCAGCACACAAAGCCCTTTTATTCTGACACCTATCATTAGCAGCTCTTATGCCTTTTCTCCCCTTTATCTGACTGTATCTATAAATATATTTCTATATATTTACTCCTGTTTCCACAGTCATTACTTTGTTCTTTTTGCTAACATAAATCTGTAAGTTTTGCCCAACAAAAACATTTGAAATGTGGCTCTGGTCAGCACATATCTGTTTTCTCAAAGCAGCAAAGATCTAAAACTCTTACATAGAACAGCTGTGTGTGTTAGATTCCTTGGTTTGGACAATGCTTTGAACACACTCCATTTACCTTTCATTTCATAGACTTGCTCATGCCTGAAAAAGAAATAACCTGATAAATTATTTGCAGTTGCTGTTAGCTTAAGTAATGTCTGAAATGCTTTGTTGATGAGTGGAAGCTTTGAGATTATTTTTGGTGCCATAACATATTGCTGAACATAACCCAGACTAGAAAATAACTGACAGCCTCTGGCATCTTGGAGATAAGCAGTATCAACCACCATAGGGTAGTGGACTGTGTCTCATGACTAAAACAGATTCTGGCAGTAGCTTTGGGAGAGAAAACCTGATTTTTTCTAATAATCATGTTGTTAATGCATTTTTATTTTCTTTTGATTCAGCCTTTAGATTAATATTTTCTTCTTTTTTTGCTACTGGTCTTTTCCTTTGGCATGCTGGGCATCATCATCCAGTCTGTTTAGAGGCATGACGGAAAAGTAAGGTGACCAGGGACAAAAGGGATTTCAAATACATGAAGTAATTTTGTGGGTCTAGTGTCCCTCCCCTCCCTCCATCACCTTGGAAAGAGGAGGAAGCATCTCCCTCTCCAGCTGATGAGAGAGCCCCACGGCACTGTGTCAGCCCAGGGCCACTGTGCAAGAGCTGAGCTGCCCTCAGGAGGGGACTCTGCCACCATGGATGCGTGGAGCCATTGCAGCATTTATCCTCACCCTGCAGGAGCCAGCAAGGGGCTGCTGCCAGGGCTCACCGGAGGGGGAAACACGATGAACCACCTGAGACTGCCAGGGATGCTCTGTGTCCAGAGCTGCCTTTGATGCTCTGAGCTATTTACCAAGAAGCTGCAAAACATGGAGCCCACTGGCAGACAAAATGTGCCAGGAAAACTGGCAGCAAATTAAGAACACCTTTCAGAGCAGACTGTGTCCACTGTGTTGCTGATAATAGCAACACATCAGATGAGATGTCTTAACATAGGAGGAAAATGAGAATGGGCATCTGCACCCTCCTAAATTATTTTCTCATCCTATTCTCCTTTAGTACACCCACATCTATGCACTGTTGCTGTGTACTTGGCACAGGGGAAGCCTCTGGGTACTTTAAGTCACAAAAGAATTACAGACACAGTGTGCATGTGAGTCTGTCAGATGGTAAAAGCAATCACAGGCATCCACTATTTTCAAAATGTTAATTTAGGGATAGAAAATCAGTTGCAATTAAACCTTTCTGGAGATGTCAGCTTTGTATGACAAACACACACACACACACACACACGTCTGTCTATCTATCTATCTATCTATTTATCTATCTTTGAAGGGAGATCACAGCACTATCTCATTAAAAAATATTTTTTCCAAATCTGAAACTAAAACAAGCAGAAAAGCATGGCCAGTGCATAAGTATCTATCTTTATACTACATAAATATGCAAAAGCCCTGTCAGAACAAAGTCCCGTGTTGAAGGTCATTTGACAGATGTTCTTGGTCCCTTATAAAGAAGTCATGCAGATGTTATTCAAAGAGTATGGTAATTTGAATGTTCACTCTTAAAAGCTCTTTTTCACATATCTTTTCATGTTGTGGGCACTCTCACAGTGAGCAGTGTGGGAGCTGTCTCCTGAGCATGTCCCTTTTGAAATGTTTTGAGCCCACAAGAGGCAGCACAGCACAATGCAGATGAACCACATTAGCAGTTTACCGGTCAGGCAGCCACAAGCTCCCTGCACACATTTTAAAGGCGCCAAGGTGTAGGGGTGTAGCCTGTGGATGCATTTCACAGGCACTTACACATCAGGCACATCCAGCCCAGAGCTCAGTGACAACGTGGGCCCAGTCAGAAAATGAGATTTGGCACAGAGCTGGAGACACCTTCCCATAACCACGTGTCACCTTCCAGAAAGATCTGGGCATAACCCGTCCTTTATTCATGCAAACTGAAATTCTTCCCCATTCTATCTTTTTAGGTCTCAGGGAAGACACACTTGTGTCGTTCTCTATCTTGAGCATGTTTTGTATTTTAAGCTAATTTTTAAACCCAAAGGAGACTGAAAGTTGAGAATAATCACAAAGGCTTCCTTGAATAATAACAACCCTGGAGAACTCTTTCTGATTTTTTGGAAGACAAGAAGCTTGTCTGTCGTGGCATCCTGAAAACAACTGAGACCACATCAGTAACAGCACAGAAGGGGTTGTAAAGACTGAGATGATTCTAGTTTGACCTAATATTACTCTGACACAGTACATGTAATTGTCTCTGGGGGGATGTTTTAATTAAAAGGGGAAAAAATAAGTTTCTTTTCAACTACAGCTTCCTTCTACCTCTCATCAAATAAAATGTAGATGATGCAGGGTAATTATTTTCATTAGTCTAAGTGGTTTGTGCTCAAAGCATTTGTGATAATATCCTGCTTTACTCTTTGTCTTTTTATTACCCATTGGATACCGTAGAATATCAGGCTGATGCTGAACTGCATCAGTGCAGGCAGCCTTGGGGGGTCATATCTTAATATATGTTTTGACATCTTATCAATCTTCAAATCTAACATACTGATCTATGTGCCAGCATTATGATGAGCTCCCTATGGTTAATGAACTGTGTGTTATTTGGGTGTACAAGGTCAGCAGCAGCTTCTGCAGATCAGTTCTCTCTGGTCTCTGCCAGAAGCTGATAGGAGGCAAATCTTTTGTACTTCCCTGAAAAATAAGCTTCAGATTTTCTTTAGGGGAAAAAAGAAGGCATTGTACACAAAAGTGGAAAATCATGTGAATAGTGGAGAATGGGATAAGGAAATGAAAATGAAGGCAGAATTGCATGGTCCTGAATCTTCAGAATAATCATATTTCATCCTCCAAGAATATTGTTGCAGATAAAAGCATGAGATGAGTGTCACCAGCTCTCCAGACCATGAGTTCTGGAAGGAAAATAATGAGACAGAAAATATTTTACATTTATATGAAAGCGTTCTGGCAAATAACACTTGTGATTTCTCAGTATCACCAAGTAAAAGAAACAGGTGATGAAGTAGGCAGTGAAGAAAAGTACATTTCTTTTTTCTATCCTCCGTGTTTGGAATTCCAAATCCATTTGCCAGACTAGCATCAGTATAGTCACTGCTTGAAAAGAAAAGTATTTTACAAAATTTTCAAATTTTCTGTAAGACTTTTTTTTAATTTAAGAATTATTCAGATATTCCTAAGTGTTTTCAAGCCCATTTTTCTTCTACTTTTGCTGGGATATTCTGATACTCCAGGCTTTCCTTTGAAGTTGCAAAGAGGAATTACAGTAAAATCATTGAAGCATCTTGTTAATTGATGTCTGGTGGCTGTTTGGGGGTTGTGACTTGGCAACTTTTATTGGAAAGTACTTTGTCACAATCTGACAAGATAAATTAATTAGTGTAAAACTCCACTGTGCATTCATTAATGCCAATGTACCACAGACCTTTGACATAGCTGGTGCTACATTATTTACAGAATTGGCAAGGAGCACAGTGAGACCTGTGTTTTTAATTCCATGGAGCATTCACTTCTTAAACACATGTGCCTTTTAAAAAAGAGATTAACTGACTCCTTAACATTGTTAAGGTGATATATCCCTAGTTGCTCAAATAGGCAGGGTGTTTATACACCTTTTTGGTCTGTCTGCAGAAACACAGCCTAAAGATTATCATGCAAAAAGATTTTTTCTGGTGGTTTAAAACTTTCAGGTGCTTTACAGCCTCTCACTGTCACTGAAGTAGAGCATTGCTTATTTTCCTTGCTAACCTCCTCCCTGCTATGTAAGTGAGAAAGGCTACAGATAGGCAAGCAGAGTCTGTGGCAGGAGACTTTATGACGCAGATGAACCGAGAACAGTTTCATTTCAGAAATATGGAGCTGTTCAGAGCATTAGGGATTGTTGTAGCGATGAACTCCACCTGGAAATGTCTGTCTGTGGACAAGAAGGTTATGTGTGCGAAGAAATGGGACTGAAACCATAGGAAGCAATAACTACAATTCCTTTAATACTCCTCTGGCCAAATCAGCTATGATGTCATGTGGTCCAGGAGGCAGAGTACTGAGTATAGCCCAGCTCACACTGCACGGTGTAGATGCACATAGAGGTCCTGATGCTGATTTTGCTGGAGTCAGTAAATAAATTCTTGCTAACTTCAGTTGGCCAGCAAAACTTCTCACCCTTTTCTACAAAGAATGGATATCATAATTACTAATTTGCAGAAAAATCAAAGTCCTAAAAAGGACTTGTGTTCCCATTTTTGTTCTCTGTCCATTTTGTTTTTAGGCATAACCAGAAACCAGCCCTCCATCACAACGTCAGCAACAGTTACTATTATCTCCTCATTATTATGGTCCTGTCTTTCAAACACCCACAAAAATATTGATCCCCTGAAAATTCCTTTTATCTTGGTATGATGCCACTGTCAGCAAGAAGAATAATCTATCTCAAAGAAAATTATAGTCGTTTTTTTTCCCCTGGTGGCCAATACATGGGTGAGTCAGAAGCAACACAAAAGAGTTGTGGGCCATAATCACCTAGGTTGTTGTTTTCCCTCTGCATTCAGCCAAGAAGAAAAGTGTGGGTGGTTCTTTCCTGAGCTTGACTTTTAGTCACCCCACTCCTGAGAGCAGCTGCTACCTGCTCACTCCCAGGGTGGCTGCACAGCCCATGACTAGGTGCAGGGGCCACTGCACCACAGGCAGAAAGCGGTCTTGGTTTGGGGTCTTACCAGGAACATGGGTCCTCAAAACTGAGAGGTCAAATCTTTACCTTATTCTGCTGGAAAAATTTTATATAATTTTAACCTTTTTTTACTGATGCACCTATCTTAGAAGATGATCATTATAATGCAGCAGCACAGTTGAGATACAGTCATTCGCAGTGCTCTAAAATATCACTAAGTGCAAGCCTTCCTTCTGTATTCCCTGTTTACTTGTCTCACCCATTCTTTAATTTGTGTGTGACATTCATATTTCTAATATAAAAGGTGCTCGGAGACAATGCAAGAACTTGCATCAGTTCAGCACATGGGAACGAAACAGTGAACCCCGTTGTGATACAGCTAAATAGTTCCAGAAAAGGAAAAGCAGAAACTGTCTGCATATTACATATGATTAACCCAGCACCTGCAAAACACCTTTTGAAAGATTGGAAGGTAAGATGCCTGTGGACAATAAGAAAACAAGAGAAAAGGAGGAGAAAATACCCTTCCTCAAAGAGCATAATGCTATGAATGGTGAATATCTGCCACAGGAATTGGAAAGTGCTGTATTGTACTAAGTATGCACAAGACAAAAGGAAAGACATGCTCTTGATAAAAGCTCGAAACATACTCTTAACAAAGCTAGTAATAAGTTTTCAGTGTTTCTAACAAATCAAAAGTCTAAGTGGAACTGACCTCAAAACAGGGAGTTTGAGTCAAAAGGTATATAGCATGTAACACAGGCTTGGTATTTGCTGCTTTCACAACAGTGTAAAGGTGAAAGAAAGCAGGTGTGGTAGAAGCTGCAATGCTTTTTATTGCTTAACTGTTGCACTTTTGAACAGCTGAAGTGCCCAGAAATCTTGTCAGGGGTTTTGTTGTTGCTGTTGTTGTTTTTTGGTTTTTGTTTGGTTTGGTTTGGTTTGTGTTTGTTAGTTTGGTTTGGTTTGTTGGTTGGTTAGGGGTTTGGGGTGGGTTTTTTTGCAACATAAGAAATTTGAAGCTCAGTCTGGGCAAAGCGCAATTGCTTGAGTTTCACATGATTGTATTAATCCATTCAACAGTTTGAGAGGAAAAGAGCAGTTATTCCAGTGGAGCAGAGCTAGATGAAGGGAAAAGAAACAAGGTGTAAAGTCACTAGTCTCTGTGGGACTGAGATAAATAATCAGCACCTGTAGAAAGCAGGTGGTCTCATGATGACTGAGCTTCTTTGCTGTTGAGTTCAACTTGCCACTTAATACTTTCTGAAGACCAGAAAGGAGAGGAGGTTTAGATACAAAAAGGAACAAGCTAATTGCACAAACCACAGTAATTTCTGAAGTATAAGTGCACTAAAGTAGATCTGTCATATTACAGGAACAGCTGGTAAAATACAGACTCCTGGATAGGTCACTTTTAACCATCTCTAACTGGGCATTCAAGAGTGCATTTTCTTAACAATATTAGTGCTTAAGAAGGCTGATAATTATCCAAATGAATTTCAGAGATACGTGGAAAGTGACCGTCCATTGACACCAACTGAAGTAGGTGTGGACTTCTGAAAAGGTGGCTGCCTGCCTATGTCTTTGTAGGAACTAAATAGAATTTAAAGCACTGGCTCCCTATCCAAGTCTTTAGACATCTGAAGACTTACCAACACCTGCCTTTCCCCCAGCCTAAGCCATACATGGTGCAAAAGGATGTGCTCTTGCTGGATCTAGGCCAGAACATCTAGAACTGCTCCTTATCCTCAGACACTTGCCAAACCTCTGTCATCTCTCCAACTACATTTCAATGCCAACTGAAGATGTTTTATCTTGCTTTGGGATTTTTACCCATTTTAAATAGAAAGAAAAGTATGCTGAATTTAGTAGGTATGTGCTTAGGATACTCTCTTTGTATTGGCAGTGGCTATTAGAGCTGTGTCTTTCAAACATGATGTGCTACTATAATTTCATGTAAAAGATTTAAAAATTCGTTCTTTACATGTTGGAAAGATTTTGATTGATTGTTTTTTCTAAATGACAGGTACTGGTCCAAATCAAACTGAAGAGCATCCTCACGCCCATGTGCTATTTTGATTTCACATAAGGATGCAGCCCATTGTGTCTTTTCCAATAGAGTGACTGATGATTGTGAATAATACTGAGAGTTTTATCCAATGGTAAAAGTAAAATCCTATATATTAAAAAAAAAAAAAAAAGTAATCCTGATTCTGCAGAAAGAATGAACAAATTACTTCCTAAATGAAATTAACTCTGATCCATCCCATCCTCTTGAAGGGTATTTTCACTTTGGATGAAATAGATATTGAAGTGATAATTAACTGAACAGACTACTAGGAAAAAAAAAAAAAGAAAGCATATTAGCACTAATGCACACAGCTTTAAACAAATGCTGTAAATAAGCAGGCACAGTTAAAACACACCTGTCTTTCCATTCCACTAAGATGCATGAGCTATTTAATACACCATATAGTTAGCAATGAAGCACAGTTGGTCCTTACTTTGCACAACTTTGCAAAGTATCTTTTGAAAGGACAACAGAAAACTGCTTCTTACTGAAACATAACATTTCTTGCCTTTTCACCACTATCATAAGGCAGAAACATCTATCAAGATTACCTAGGCAATCAAAAATGCCTAAGCAAATTGCAAGCCAAAGTACTGTAGAAAATCAGAGAATTGATTAATTCTGTGGAGTCAGCATCCAATAGACTTGTCTCACCTAGCATTAAAATTAAATTCTTCATGAGAATAAACAATGTACATAGGAGAGGCTAAGTTAAAAGATGAAAAATGTCGAAGTATTACAAACTATGGCATACTACAAGCAAGAACAATCTTTCTGAACTGCTTGTGAATCCACTAAATCCTTCTTATCTCTGATTTCCAGCAAAAGAGTGCCAAGGTAGGTCGTAAATTTCTTTCACAGAGAGATCATCCCAATAATTCAGTCTACATTTTAAAGGATGCTGAAATAGCTGTCATACTATGGCCTTTCAATCCTTTGTACATACACATAGAACACGGACAAGAGCTGTCTTCCTTCTACTGTTACATCACACAAAACATTGTGCATGCCTACTTTCCCCACTCTCCAGTTCCCTGCCATTCTCAGTGGAGCTCCGAGGGCAAGAGAAATAATAGAAGGAAAATGCTAAAATAATTATTTTAATGGCTAGAGAACAAGAAAATTTGGCTGAGATCTTTAAAACTCTGAGACTGATATTAAAGTCATAAACAGGCTTTCCACTCTGTCCTTGCATTAAAGACAGAGCAGAACCTACTTATCACCAAATTAGATCATTGGCTTTAGAGGCTCTTTCTCAAGGATGAACTTGTCCTTAGCTACTTCTGGGCACCTAAAGTTTCTTGCTTTCATATCAGTGAGACCAATGAAAGTTTTGTCTGGTGTTTGAACAAGGAAACAGCATTTAGATCACTTAATTCAATATGGTTGCAGATTATTGCAGCACAGCCCTGACATGATGCATTTAATTTTATTTTGGACACGTAGATTTTTTTCCCAGGTTTAAGTATTTCCTTTTTTTATTTGCATTTTATTTAGATAGTAAGAGATATCCTGGGATTTCACTGCACTTTGGTTATGTCAGTTTTCTGGCACCAAGTAAGGAAACAATACGCAAAAACTATTAGACAAATTCACAGAAGAAAGAGGCTTCATAATAAAACCCACACCTTCTGACTGAAGAAGCCCCTGACAGCAGGCTGTGGATAAGAGATCCTACCAGGGCAGCATGAATGCAAACTTACTCTATGCACCCAGTTGCTGCCTGAGCGCTTTTCATTTTACCAGATGGTGGCTGCAGGGAGGCACGGAGGATTCTGGGCCACATGGGACCTGTAAAGCCATTTATACTTGTCATCAATATAGCTCTAGCCTGGCCAAAGACAGCTGGAGTAGAGTGACTTCCATGGGTCTGAGCTGAGGGTGGATGCAAATGACAAGGGCACCCAATCTAGAGGAAACACAGAGGGCAAAGGGATGGTGACACTTCAGTAAGTGATACTTCCACATTTCTCAGAGCTGGGGGAAGATTTTCTCTGCCTCTGACTCAGGACTGAGCACTGACAACACAACTGAACCCTGTATAACTGATCAGTACAGTTTATGTGATGTCACATATAATGCAATGACATCCCTTTATCACTTTCAGTGTATTCCAGTCCACTCTGGTACAGTTCAAAACCAAAACCATCAAAATGTTCACTGTAAGGGAGACATTAAATTGAGACGTATGGAGTAAAAACACATTCTTCTTGCCTCATTGCAGGAGGTAAAAAAAATTCAAGCTCTTTCATTAGGCAGCAATTATAATGTAGTTTATAGAGCAGGAAAACAGCATACTATTGAACAACTATAAGGCAGATGAGCTAATCATTAACTGATTCTATTATGCTGCCTTCTCCCAAAATTAAAGTGACTTCCCTATAATTTAGAATGAATGATGCATGTATTTCCTGACTACATCTTTCCTAATGATGCAGAGGACGGTGTTTCTGTTCACTTTTGCTTGTCTTATAGTGAAACATGCCAGATAAGAAAGTTAGCTAGTTGTTCTCATTAGCCATTTTAAACAGTGTATCCCACCCTCACAACAGGCAGCTAGCAGGTAGGCTGTGAAATGTTATCAGCTTTGAGCCCATTATGAACAGCTTTGATGGACTGTTACTCCACAAATTATGTCTGCCTGACAAAGTACCTGGCATGAGTGCCTGTGCATGCCTGTCAAGAGGCAAGCTTTGCTGGGTAAGGAATTTAGGACTGGTTTCAGAAGGAACTCTGCTGCCAACATTTTCTTTTGGTACCCCTGGGAATTACCCCAGTTTGGAGTGTTTTACAAAGCTAAGAAATCTCCTAAATGCTCACTTCTGAAACAGTGCTGCAGCTTTCTGGGGAAGGCAGGCTCTGAACAGCAAAAAAAAATGCACATCTACACTTGCATGGCTCTTTCTTTCCCTTCCCATGCTGTAGCGTGCACTGCTGGCTTGTGGATGCCCTTTGTGCCTCTCCAGGGAGCTGTGCTTCCCCACAGGGCAACACTGCCGTTCATCTCGTGGCTGCAGCGTGCTGTGACCCAAACTGTGGCTCCCGCACTCCAGAAATATCATCCTGCCTCTGGGAGTGGTCAGCCGTGGCTGCCTGCTTCATGTCAGCTGTATCTGCTGTGGAGGTTCCCAAATATGCCCTGCCTGATTGCTCATTGCCTTTCTCCTCTTCAGGAATCATCTCTCAAGAGACTCTGCCTTACCTCCCCACATCTCTGCCCCAGGGCAGGAGACAACATCCACACAGAGCTGTCACCCTGCACACTTCTAACCCTGGAGAATCCTGTATGTGGGTGAAGTTCCCACAAATCACCAGTGGGGAAGTTCCTAGACATCCTCTGCTCCAGATTTGTGGCTCAAGGGAGTTACAAACCTGGGATTTGAGATACATCACTGTGCTACAGGCAACTTCTAAGAGGGCTCCTAAGAATGTAAACATACCCAGACTCAGAGCAAGGATCTTTTAGTCTAACAGCAGCTTTCTGAAAGATTCTTAAGAATAGAGTGTAAAAAACAGTCCTCTGCCCTTAAAATTCCTCCTAGCCTCTAGAAAACAACATTTTAAGCAGTTCTTGAGGTTACACAGTCATCACTGTATGTAATAGCTCTTTTCTCCATGAGCTTACTCAAGTCCCTTAAAATTAATTTTTCTTTTTGGATAAATACATTAATCTTTTGACAGGGAGGTTTGGGGTTTGTTTTCCTTTTTTTTCCTCCTCATTTTCCTTTTATTTTGGCATGTGTAACATGCCATAACCATGCCAATAAACAGCCAAGACGTGGAGGTGGCGAGTTGTACCAGAGGGCTCAAGCTCAGCTGCCAACCCCCAGGACCATTTCTGCCCAGACACATCCTCCCTCCCTGGCTCCTGAGCTCACCTCATGATCAAACATAGTGGTAGTCAACCTCCTGTGGTAGCCAACCACTCCTGATCCTCCTTTTCCCTGCTCTCTGGGAGATAGCACCAAGAGCAGTAGATGGGGGCATGGAGTGAGCCCTGTGTGGGGACAGTGGGTAGTGCTTTCATTAAACCCTGGGACTGCTGTTTATGTGGTTCATCTGGTCTGAGACAGAAATACAAATGCTTGAGGAGATCAAGCATGTGGATCATTCACCAGGAAGTAGGAGCAGAGGTTAAATGGCCCATATTCTCCCCAAGACCTCCTCTCCAGAGTTCCCCTCCACCTTCCCCAAGCCATGCCTGTCCTGCCCTGCTGCTGACCAAGCCCTGCTGTCCCTCTTTTCCCCAGGAGATTTGTGGTCCTCCCAAACAGGCTGGGTTAGCCTTGGGGCGTGGCAGGGCTGAAAGTGCAGGTGAGAACAGTTCTGTGACATAGTGAACTCTGCAGGAGTTCAGACAATTCCCCGTCGGTCCTAATTTTGCTGCTGACATCGTAGTACAGCTGGTCCGACTGTGACTGGTGCTGTGTGCTTTCCTCTCATTTCTCTTGCTGTATGTGTAGTGTCAGGGCTGTTCATCTACCAGCTTTGGCTGCTCTTTCTGTTTGGTGGGTAACTCGTGTTCCAGAAATGTCATCCCAGCAATGTCCATGAGCCTAAATGTCACTTTATTTTTTTTAAAAAATTACAGATGGGCATAGTTAACATGATTTACCAAAACATATATTAAGTATCACAAATTCTTCCCTTGCTGAAGACCACATTTCTCTGTAACGCTTTATGTGCTTTTTTTATTTACTAACAGAAAAATGTCAAGAAAATCCCAGTCTCCACGAGCATTACACAGTAGTTCCCACATGTATGTGCTTTTAGGAAAGAAAAGTGTACTCTCTATTATCTGAACCACAACTTTGGCAATTGTGTTTAGCTGGAGTAGTAACAATCACCTCTAAAGCACCTCAGATCCAAGAGCTACACAGATGGTAGAAATGGACACAGCAATTCCATTAAAAATAATAATAGTCAATATGTGGAGGTTACAGGTGAAAATAACTTATTGGACCTGTAAGAAAAGGAAAAGACAAGACATGAATAAGAGAATTCTGGGAGGACATTTAGACAATCATACAAAAAAAATAGCTTGATGAAGAAAGCCCTCTAAAAAATGGAGCTGGCAAAAGAAAGATGTATTTTGAAACAGCAACAAAAGAGTGAATTACGCCTGTGAGCTGAGAAGCTGAATGACAGTGCCAAGGTCAATGGGATGGTAGACAATAGCAAGAGAAAAAGTTAAGAGTTTTGTCATTTGCTAACTTGGCTATGAGAAGGAAAAAAAGGGGGAAAGGGGGAAAAAGAAAGAAAGAAAAGAAAAGAAAAGAAAAGAAAAGAAAGAAAGA
>VZTE01001288.1:403260-422555 GCA_013397775.1 Eulacestoma nigropectus | reverse complement strand
TGGGATGGTAGACAATAGCAAGAGAAAAAGTTAAGAGTTTTGTCATTTGCTAACTTGGCTATGAGAAGGAAAAAAAGGGGGAAAGGGGGAAAAAGGAAAGAAAGAAAGAAAGAAAGAAAGAAAGAAAGAAAGAAAGAAAGAAAGAAAGAAAGAAAGAAAGAAAGAAAGAAAGAAAGAAAGAAAGAAAGAAAGAAAGAAAGAAAGAAAGAAAGAAAGAAAGAAAAGGCCTGAGAGCAATAGACAAAATAAAATTTAAAAAAAAAAAAGAGCTAGAGTTTTGTCCCTGAATGCCAAGGAAGCCAAGGAAGCCAAAAAAAGAATAGGAAGGAATGGAAAACGGGAATAAACTGCACTACAGACATCAAGAAACAGCAAGTTCTGCAAAACTAGAAGTATAGTAATATAAAATCAGAGTGTCCTTTCTTTTCTCTGAGGCACGAGAACAATTTGATTATATGAGGGATTTGAGAAACATACAAAAAGAGATTTTGCAGGATAAGAAATGTTTCATTTACAGCTTGAGAAAAATACACGTTTCTGGAAAAATATGGAAGAAAATATCATTGCTGGTGAGACAAGTGGGAGTGAAAAGAGGAAGAGATCTGTATTTGTGATAACCATACATTTTAGGAACTAACATTTATACTTCAGGACATTTGGGAAAATCAATGAGAAATAGTATAGATACTTTATCAAAGACAAATTACTCATTTGAGTTTTCCATTAGAAAAACTGATGTTTGGTTGTGAACCATATTTCTGAGGGCTACACAGCACACAGAGATAATAAAAATATTTTCAGTGAAACACAAAAATGTCTTTAAAAATAGGTTCTAGAGAATCAAGGAAGACAGATACATTGATGCACTTGCCTTGAAAATTAGAAATTCCCTAACTCCTCCATTACTTTCAACCAGTAGTTTTAATCTCTAAAGCAGGTTGTAGGTTTTTACTTTCCTCTGATGTGAATTAATAAATTGTTCAGCTTACCTTTCACAACAATTCCCAAGGCAAGACCCACAGGAAGGGCATGCAGACACCTTTGGAAGCAGAAGACCATGGAGCAGCTCATTGTGTGGCCATGGTTTCTACTTCACTAAAAGCTGCAGTCGGTGTTTCAGGGTGATGGTATCCCTCTGAATTCCTGGGGAATTTGGAACACAAGCCTTTCCCCAAAGCAATGCACTGCCAGTTTGGTGGTGGCCACACCTGTAGCTCTGTCAGGGTAGGCACCCTTAGTCTGAAGATCCTCCTGTGCTTTGGCCTGAGCCAGCTCTCCAGACATAGACAGCCAGAGAGGAGAGAGTTCCTTTCCTACCAAAGCATGTGAAGCACAGTGAGAAAGACATAAATGATGGTTTTTAATATCTTTCATTCTGAAACAGTAGTTTTTATTTATGTGGAAATATGGAAACTTCAGTGACAGCAGCCACGGTGTACAAAGAGAAACGGACTGCAAGATGACGTCAAAGCTTAAAACCTTGTCCTTACCACAAGGAAGAAAAGATCTCACATCTTCCAGTGAAGATCTGCTGTTTTCTGTGGGATGTGCCTAGGTGAGAGAATATGGTTCCTAGCAGCTATCGCCTACAGCCTTCTCTGATCAAGAGGAAAAGGGTGAACCCTGAGTCCTTGTACCCACAAGAAATAGCATCCAAGCCTCCCAGATCCTGCAGCCCCAGGGCCTCCCTATTGGACCCCTGTGGCAAGCATGAGAGAAAACCTCTGGTGATGCCCAGCTCTATTTGTATTAACGGATTAAGATAGGGCTGCACCAGGTAGCTGAATCACTCCAGGAGTGCTGGTGTTGTCTAAGAGCAATTTCTTCTCTCCTTAGAGAGTCATGGGCCACCTGTGAGTGTCTGAGCCAGCCTCACCTTCTAAATTTGCAGGAGCTCCTGGCTGTAGCCAGTGGATTTTAATTGTTGAAGTACCAGCAAGCCTCAGTGTGCAGATTCCCCATGCATGCTGTGATTAGCTTGTTGCAAAACTGCAACATTGCAATAATCCCATGTACTAAGGAAAGGAATTTGGTACCTCTGTTCAACCCCTGTTGTGTAGTATACCTCTGACTGCTTGGATTTAAAGCCTCTTTTCTGATCAAAAACAAATTCACGTATGTCCAGACTCTCCAAAATTTTCCACTAAGCAGAAGAAAGATGACTCATTAAATCCATTGTCTGCACTAATGAGATGAGTGCTCATGAAGTTTCTGATCACACTCCAAAAAATACTCTGAGTGCAAGTATTTAGAAATTGCACTTATCTGGACAGCTTTCTTCCTGTTTGTCAGGTCTTTTAGCTGATCATTACAATTAGAGGGGAATAAGCTATAAACCTGGCGGACACTGCATGTCAGGGAGCAGTGTGCCACTGCCTTTGCAAACCAGGAGCTCAGTCCTGAGAGAGCATCTCTGTGCGTCCCTGTTATCTGTAGTACCAGCAGCCTGTCAGAAGTGCTGTAGGGATCTGAGAACACTGTCAGTGACATGTTGAGTACTCAAATTTATCTTTGTTTTATGCTGCTTAAGATAAAAACCTTTGCCATCTTTTCAACAGACTGCTGACAATTAATTCGCTGCTGAGGCTATCTAAACTTTCAAACAGTGCTGACATTTTCATTATTTGGCAAACTTGCCCTTCATTATCCACTTTTCCTCTCATCCAGGCTCCATAAGGCCTGAGATTTACCCTAAGTAACAGCTAATTGAATACATTTCTCAGTGACAGAAATCTTTTAATCTGCAGAGATCAAATAACAGAATACTTGCACAGCATCAATTCAACTGAAGATTGGATTGCCACACACTTGCACCATCCGAATGAGCAACAGCAGACCCACAGGAGGGAAATACTATTTCCTAGCTCTCTTTCTTTAATCTACCAACAAGGGGTGAAACCACAAAAAAGGAACCACAGCTCAATAGGCAGGGAGGCTCCCTTTTAACATTTTCTCCAGGCTCATGGTTTTACAGACGCATGACAAAGATATTTTCCTGCCTTCACTGGTTTGCAGACATAAGGATTGAAACATAATAATTGTCATCAACACTTGCAAATAGAGTGAGGACTCTTATCTTGACTTTTGGAGAACAATAATAAAGAAACTTGTTGACAATTTCCCCCCTTATTCTTACATAAAGCTACACTCCTTTTCTGTTTTCAGTTTTCTCCTATGAAATAGTCATTAAGACCCAAATTCCAGGCACTTTAAAATGTATGTGAGCAGCAGAGGGAAAGAAAACACAGTCTTGTAATTTACATGATCTGAACACAAAACGTTGTCAGAATTCTTTAGCTATGCTAAGCTAGAGGAAAGGCAGGAAAATTTGAATTCACATGACTTAAGGTATACAGTTCAACATTCTGCTGCCTTTACCATGAATGAGGTTGTTGGTATTTTTCTCACAGAACGACTTTTCTTGAAGAAGACCTGAAGGGGCAAAAGATATCCAGTGGAAACACATTAACTTGAAAGAAAATTTGTTTTGCCCTTTTCTGTTTTATTTTCTCATAATACACATAACTTTTATTATACAAATGTTAAAAAGCTTAAGTGAAATGCTATAGAAAAATGCTTATTTTTCTTCATAAGGAAAATCCACAGTTTCAACTTTTAACTAGACAAGAATGAGCATGGTGCACATTCCCAGCATTTCTCTTGCAACGGATTTTACAGGCTCTCTCTGGAATGGTAGTAATCTGTGTGAACAACTTGCAAGATGTGCAGTGACTGGCAATAGAAAACAGAGAGGGCAGATCTCAAGCCCAGGCACAAGCCTCGGATGCAGACCTGCAGACCTCGGATGCAGCTCCCACTTCCATCATCCTGCTGCTGTCTGCGGGCCAGGCGAGGACTTCACCCAGTGCCCTGCCTCCCACAGCTGGAGGTGGCAGCATCCTTCCTATTGTAATATCACCCTGCTTCTGGCTCCATGCTGATAAGATTTTGAACAGCTGTTTATAGAAGCTCTTTCAGGTCTTTTCTTCCAGTCAGTGTCTTTCATATCCTCTGAACAGAGTAGGAATTTGCCCAATATACGTAAGCTTTACAATCTAGTCTCCTCTGGATTAAATTTCTTTGCTTTTCTTTGCAGAAGTCTCTGTATATGACTAAAAGTTTGCAAAGCTCAAATGCTTTTTCTCTTTTTTCTTTCATTTACAGGGGACTGTATGGCCTTCAAAGAAAATACAGAAGGGCATTTTTCACATTGGTTTTCTACTGATTGATAACAAGTATGGGGAAGCAGAAAAAGTACAACACTGTGATAAAAATAATTCACCCCAACAGATTCAAATCATCAGGAAACATATTTTCATTTTCAATGTGACTACCAACCTGCAGGGGGTAAGGGAGCAGCAACATGTTCTCTCTCCCAAGAGTAAAAGGCACCCCTTTTTCCACAACACCACAAGTGATGCATTAATATCAAATCTGAGACATGACAGAAAGTTTCTGCTAGCTAGAAACTACTGTGAAAGGTTGTTGAATACTGATGCGCACCAGATGCTAACGCATATCCTAAACAAGCAGGGAGTGCCCAATTTCAGACATCAAATATTGGCTGAAGCACACAGAAGTTATGGAGAGGGTGAATCCAAATTGAAACTAAGCCTCAAGACAAAATACCCCACACAACTTCAGTGTTGCAATGCACCTCGTATACAAAGCCATATTGATTGAAGTTGCAAAAATCTAATTAAAGTGTCATTACTAGTCCAGTTCTGATGATACTTATTGTCCAAATTATATAATTATTACAGGAAAATCAGGAACAGACTTTTCAGGAGGGACCAGCAGGACTGGCGAGGTGAAGCAATATGACCATAATTAAGGTAAAGGTTTTACTTTAGATCACTTCAGGGATTCCTTTAAGGATGTTGTATTTTAGAGGCTATGGGTTAAATTAGATAGAGGCAAAAGAAAGAAGATACTGTTATTGCTGTTCTATCCATCACCCAGCCAGAACGGTAGCACTGATGAGTTAGTTATTCTACAGGCCTTTAAGAGAAATCTCTTGATTCATAACCCTAATCCTTATGGGACATTTCAATGTCCCACACCTCAGCTGGAAATAACCTACTGTCACTGTGTGGACAACTAAGCTGGGAATTCCTAAAGTTTGTTTAATATAATTGCTTTTCACAATTAATCAGCGAGCCAGCAAGGAAAGGTGCCCTCCTGGACTTGCCTTTTGTGAATCAAGAAGGGCTCACGGGAGATGCCACACGTGAGCATGCACCCTGATGAACAGAGCAATCGTGCTTCCACTGCTCATCCAGCCAACATGACTAACTTTTGGAATACAGCAAGGGTATTTAGCCTTTGAATAATGACAGCTTTTTTTTGTGGCAGCATGAAAAGTTTCATTTCACCAGCTGCAGAGGATTTCAGTTTGTCAGCTTGTGTGCCACCCAGCACAGTACAAAGAGAAAACTGACATTATCTTTCTTTCATCTCCTGCCCAGCCTTGATAGTCACTCCTGGGATTCCTCATGCTGCTCTCAGTCTGTGTCTCTCCTCCCCTGGGAATACAAGTGTAGAAGAGACGAGATAAGTGATGCTACTGTACACCAGAGATAACTCTGGTCTGTAGGACGTCTTCATTGGGATGTCATACGGCAAAGCAGAAGCAAACTTTGATGATGTTGTTGTCTTTCTATTGCAACCATCTCAATTTAACTGAAGATATGTACTCATCTCTTCACATGAAGGAAAATTCAAATAAAGAGGAATTTATTGCACTGCAAAGGCTGGAGGAAGGAAGAACTGGGTTTCCAAAAAGAGTCTTCTTTCATCTGCTAGATTCCTTTCAAGTACTTGTAATATTAGGATGGCCAGGGCAATTTGGACTGATCCTCTGCTCTTTAATCTCTGCTGAAAATGTGTGCATTGAAATTTTTTATTTTTCTCACATTTGTCAGAAAAGGAGAATGTATTTTTTTTCTATTAGATGTAAATGATGAAATAGATATTTCTTGAAAATTCAGCTTGATGCCTGTTACATCAGGTAAGAGATCAAAGCAAAGATACACTTGAGTGACAAAGAACAATTTAATCCAATATCTGAGAAATAAAATTAGCACAAATTATGCAGACAATAACTTTTTTTATCTAGAGGTAGCAGCATTTGGAAAAAACAGAATTTATTGTTATATCTTGTACAAGTTTCTGTTTGGATGTTCTCCCTATTTAAACCATGAAGTTATCAGAATGTTTCACTGGGATCTTTTAGAAATGTTAGTTTCCTGCTTGTTTCTCTTGAACCAAGAACATATTCCCCAGTCTCAACTCTTTTTTTAAGTAGGTTGAGGTTTGAAAGTCATCCCCTAGGAACGGTGCCAGTGCTCTGGAAGAAGTGCTGGAGAGAAACAAAAAGCTTCAATTACAGTACCTCAGATTTTTAAAAAATAGTCAAAGTCCAAAGCACTTGACATAAGATTTGGGATCAAGAGATTAGTCTATCCATTAACTTCAGGTACTTCATGGAAGTGACCAGGTCAGGATCCCCACCACGGGCAGTGCCACCTTTTGGACAACGGGAACTGTCCACCCAAGAGACTTGCCAGCCTCACGTACCCCACAGGAGTGGAGGGCAGCTGCTACACACACAGAGCAGCCTCTCACATGGGCGCCCAGAGTCCTCTGGACAGTCCAGCCTTTCTGAGGATGCTAACTCTGCTGGTCTCAGCTGGAGCAGAGTTAATTTTGCTTCACAGTGGCTGGTATGGGGCTGTGTTTTGTATTTGGGCTGAACACAGGGTTGATAATATGGAGATGTTTTTGTTATTGCTGAGCAGGGCTTACACAGAGCCAAGGCCTTTTCTGCCTTTCCTACTGGTGAGGAAGTTGGGGGTGCACAGGAGGCTGGGAGGAGACACAGCCAGGACAGGTGACCCCAACTGACCAAAGGGATATTCCAGACCATCTGACATCATACTCAGTGGGGGGAAGTGGGGGGAAGAAGGACCAAGGGGTGGACATTTGGAGTGAAGGAGTTTGTCTTCCCAAGTCACTGTTACACGTGGTGGGACCCTGCTCTCCTGGAGGTGGCTGAACATCTGCCCAACCATGGGAAGCAGAATGAATTCTTGGTTTTGCTTTGCTTGTGTGCCTGGCTTTTGCTTTCCCTATTTAACTGTCTTTATTTCAATGCATGACTTTTCCAGCTTTTACCCTTCCATTCTCTCCCTGATCCCGCTGCCATGAGTGAGCAGCTGCATGGGGTTTGGCTGATGGCTGACCAAGCTGAGATGACACAGAGAGGGCAAGGACACTTCCCTCGCTGCAGTGGCCAATCCAGACAGAGAGTTTCAGAAGCACAGGATGCTCCCCATGGCTTGCAGCATGGAGTGACTAAACTGGCATTACATTCAGAGTAGTCAGAGTTCTGTAATCATGCTGCAATCCAGCTTCCTCTGAGAAGATGCAGTTCTAGCACCAGGCCAAAGCTACAGAGTCTAAGAAGATTAGGAGTAGTGTTTGGCATATTTTTTCTCATGATAGAATAACAAATATATCTAGAAAAGCCATAGTCAATAAGCAAAAGGTGACTACAGAACATATTGCTTTGGTGAAAATAGTAGTTAATACCTTGTTTATTGCAGAATCCCCCAGTCCCTCAGTGTTTATGATGTATGTCAAGGTTCACGGATAAATGTTTACGTTTCATAAATTTTGAACAGTATTTTCACTGGCCACAATATTACACACTTATAACTTTTACAAATAATATAATCATGTCATTCTTCAAATTGCTGTTTTGCTTTTCTTTAGGAAGCACTGACAAGCGCACTCAGAATGCCCATGTGCCTTCACTTTTTCAATTTTATTATTATTTCGAAAACATTTTTTCTGGACAGTGCAAAGAATTCATGTAGGCTGAACAAACAATGCCAGTGAAATTATCAGAAAGTACTCTCCTCGCCACCATAGGAACAGCTTCTGGTGCATTCAACTCACATTCCACTACATCTCCCTCATTTACAGTATGGTGATGGAGAAAGGGAATTAATTTCATATCATTTCAAGCCTTCTCTGTCACTAAGTAATTGGTAATGTTTGATTCCCTTCTCCTTGGGTGGTTAAAGTTTTACTGGCAGTAGGAAATTATTATTATTATCTTCATTCTGATGTAGTTCTAGGCTGTATACCTGGTCTCCCAAACGTATCAAGATCATAAAAACTACTTACCGAAGAATTTCAAACATATATATACATTAAAATTATTTATTAGATTCAGCAATTCCTTTTCCCCTACAGCAACAAATCTGGCCTTTAAAAATTAGCATTGTATGAAGAATAAGCTGTCCATTCAAATACAAATAATTCCTTTGCCCAATTGTATATTTTTCCTATTTGAAATCCATTTTCAGGCTTTATTATCTAATAAATACCAGGTCAAAATTTATGTTCAGCCAGAGTATTATATTAGCATTCACGGAACTCTGTCTCCCTATTGAACCCTGCTTATATAAGATGAGCATTTTTCTTTAGACACAGATGTCAACCTAAATTGATGAGATTCTCCCACTCCTAATAATTGGTATGAAATTTTTGAACAGTCCCTGCACAGAAATTCATAACCCATGCTGTAATGAGCCATTCGCCTTCACATGAAAAGCTAGCAAGAAAATCACCTTCTCCAAAAGCTAAAATGACATATTAACACTTGCAAAACATGGTATTGTATCAAAGAGAATGACAGTGTTCTCTAAGACACTGAGTACAGCAGCACATGCACAACTGTGTGTGCAGTCCCTTCCCTCTCCTCTGGAATGGTATGAAGGATAGCATTTAAAATTGCTCATTAAACATTTTAACAGAAGGACAAGTCAAAACTGTTCAAGATTGCAGAGTCTATATACGCCCTGGAGTTCAGTGCTTATTCATTTTTTCCTCACAGCACCATTGTCTTCAATTTGTTTTTCCTGTTTTGCTTTGCTATTATAATGGATTGGGCTGCTCTCTTGGGAAACTGCTTATGAATACTGCTATGATCAACTGGGGAGGAAATCACCTGCAAAAGAGAAATTCAAGAGGCTTTTTGGTCCCTGCTCCACATTGATAGAGAGACAACACTGTCAGAGAAGTGTCCAGTCACTTCTTGAAATTTTCTGATGAGGGGTATGCCAAAGTCTCCCATATCTCTGTCACTATATACCTATAGAGTTGATTTTTTTCCCGCAAAATCAGACTTATATCTTCTTTTCTGTAATCAAACTGAACACTTCTTGTCATCTGCGGAAAACAACTGGACATGGAAAGCAATTAATGGTTGTGCTTTTTTTATGTTACCTTTAGAAATGTGTATTAGAATTTTTTTTTTTTCACCACATTTATCCTCTCTGCCTAAGACTAAACAAAAGCAGTACTTTCAACATGTCCCTCAGTGGTGACATCTTTAAGTCATCCTTCTTATTAATGCTACCTTTCAGCTTTTGGCATTTTCTGGCTCACCCACACCTTTCAAAGGGATTGTAAGGTCCAGATGGGAAAACACCAGAGTGAAACAGAAACTTACTGTCTGGTTGCTAATTTTTTTTTCAGAAAGGATCCCTTTTAAGGCAGTGGACACAGTTCAGTCACTAGCACAGAGGCATCTACTGTCATTTGATCTGTCCTACAGATCTCCCCAGCCAACAGATGCAGCTCTACAGGACACAGCTCTCCCATGGCTGTATATTCCCTAGTCCCACAGAGATGTCTCAGGCATTAAAAGCAGTAGAAGTGAAACCATGTTCAGGCAACTCAATCGATTTCTCTATGTCTGCTTACAGAGCTGGACAAAAAATAAACTTCCAAGATACAAGTCAGCATCAGTTTACTTCATTCATTTTAGAAATCCTTGTGCCTTTGCAGGCCAGACAGATTTCTACTGCCTCACGTAATGCCAGGTTTATGCTTCCTGAGGATCTGCAGATGCAAGAAGTATGATTTCCTGCTCTTCTCCAATAATAAACTTCACTTTTAACTTAATCTATATATTCACATATGCCTAAGTACCTTTTTGTTGTATGACTCATTCCATAAGCTCTACATATTGTTAATTGTATGAAAGACTGGTATCCAGCCCCAAAACAAACTGTCATGAAAGTTTTACTGGAGGAACTGGGTGTAAAACTGAGACTTTGCTCTTCATTTGACTGAGCCTCTGTTCTTCCAATTATGCTTCTAACCATCTTCCTTGCCATCTAGGTAACTATTTAAGGATGTATATATGGCCTTCCTAATCTCCTTTTGCAGTTAACAAAAAAAGACAGACCCTCCAGACTCTAGGATTGTCATTGCAGAAAAATGCAAAGGGCCTGGAAGCAAGTTTACACACTGAATCTTCAAGCATCTATAATTTTCTTTATCCCTTACTATGTGTACTAGTTTGAAAACAAGTCAGAATTATAATTTAATAGGAAAAATAAAATAAGCGCAATAATACAAGAACACTGACAGAGTCAGGATACAGCCTGACACTGTTGTTGTCCGGGTGGTAGTAGCAGTCCAGATGAAGTGGTTCTGTTGAACTGGTGGTCCTGTAGAAGGGTCTGGTCTTTCCCTGAAGGTCCAGTGATTGCTCTTGTCCTCTGGGAATCCAGTAGATAGGGCTGCTTGTGCTGTTCCAAACACCAGATTATATCCAGGTGGGAATGCTTGGCTCCTCCCCCTTGGGCGGAGCATCTCACAATGGAATGATGTAATTCTATGAGTCATGCAGTGAGGCTAGATGGCCCATTGACAGAAATTATTCCTCTGGAGAGAGTTATCAGGGATGTGTCATGGAAGAGATGAAGAACGTTGCCCCACCTGGTTTTAATAGATGGTGATAGAATACATACTTTTGGTTACATCTTACATTGTAACCTAAGACAATATGTTTTTGATTGTTTCAACTAATTCACTCTAATATTTCACCCATGCTCAGTCCAGATGATAGCAGAATTTTTCTCTTAAACAGGTGTCCCACTTCAGGACACAGATCTTTTATCTCACTCTATAGAAACACAACTCGGATGGTCTAAAACAAAGCCCTCCAGCTGTCTTAGGCACAGAAACTGAAATAACACACAAAAGAGTAAATTCAGCTTTGGAGCAGAGGAGCATCCTCATGGGTCCAGCAGAAACCCAGGGCCAAGTGCTGTGCAGCTTAGACAGCACCAACCTGCGCTAACAGTGCGAGCAATACAAATATGAGCCACAGAAATCCTTTACCTGGCCTCATAATTGAAAAGTTATCATCTTTCCTGATAGAGAGAGCTTAGGACAACAAGGCCTTTATTTTAGGAGTCATTGTGTCCCCAAAAAAAGCCAGTTGAAAGCCATATGTTGCTGGGTGATAGTGGCTGTAGCACAGATTTGTGGATCCCATCTAAAGAGGTTAAAGAGAAGTTACTGACCATATGGATTTTTTCTTTTCTGCTCCTATCCCCATTAAACAGTCACAGGGAATTCCTGCAAGTAGGTCAAGGGTGAGAACTGACCAACCATTTGAGAAATCTCAATGTAAATTTTGAGGGGAACAGGAAGGTGCTCCAGCTTTCTGACCATCTTCATGACCTCCTCTGGACTCACTCCAACAGTTCCATATTCTTTTTTGGGGAGCTCTGGAGCTTAATTTAATAACATGAAGAAATTGCAATGTATAAAATTAGTTTTAATTGAAAACTGGCACTGATACAGGTATGTTGCTGAGAAGGGAAATATGGATTTTGGTACTGGCAGTACTGAACTCCATAGTGGGCTGTTATTTGCTAATGTTTTTATACATACAAAGCATACAACTATTAGCAAGCCACTTCACTAAATAAGTAGGGTACAAATGTAGTTAACAATTATTGCAACTGAGTGAGTACAGGCTCTTCTCATCTGCACTCAGGCATACAGAGAGCTTATGCTTATGTATGAAAAAATGAGCTCTCTTTCTTTATATGATTTGCCTTTCTCCATTATCTGTGGAATACAAAAACAGCAGCAGGGACAAAACCCTCCAGCATGACTCAGAGAGCTAAGAAAAGCCACAAGCCCCTTGCTAATGCGATGTGAATCCGCATGCAGAGCTGCTGACTGCTTTGTGCAGAATGCCTGATGCATCTCTGCTCATTGCCTTCAGATCATCTTTGTACGTACAGACATGCACACAGTGGGAGCATGGCACAAAAAGAGCCACCTCACTGAAATCAGTTGTAGTGCTCCTGGTGAGTTAAACAGGGAACAGAGTTTGCCTCAGGTCTTGAAGTCAGTGTGCCTGTGTAAAATTACATCTTAACAGAAGGTCTGTGCATAGCACGGGACATTTGCATTTTGGTTTACCCTGAAGGAAACCCGGGGCAAGTCAGTGTGTCAAAAGGTTGACACAGTTTTGTTACATTACAAGTCCGTGGCTGAGGAATGAAGATCATGCCCCTGCCACGCTGCTGTGATCCATGAACAGCCCATCTTTCCCTGCTGCACCCAGCCTTTAACCAGATTTGTTGTTCTGGTAGGCACAGGAACCCCCACTGTCAGCTCACCTTGTAACCTCATTTAGTGTTAGACCCATCTTAAGGGAAAAGCAAAACCATATTTATTGTCACAGAATACAGGAGTAATGTACTTTATTTATGGAATTGGGAACAAAGGTACAAAGGAAAAAAAAAGGATAACTAATTATTAAAGCCACTTAGAGTATTTCTCTGTCCTCATCTGCTCTGCCAGGAGTTGTTTGCAGATGTTGCTGCTATTGATAAATTGTCGCAAGCAAATACCCATCAGAGTGTTATTCTGGAGATCCTGCCTCTTTCTCTGCTCACAGTCCCGTTTCTATACTTTCTTAAAAGGAAAAATCTCTAAATATTTACGAACCTTCAAAATCTGTTCCATCTCTCCAGTATTCCCTTTTTCAGCTATTATTGTGACAGTTTGCATCATGTTTCAGTTTCATTTCTCTTTTTCCCTCCTGCCAGTCAGTACAGACAGGTCCCTCAAGGCTGGTTTCTTGTGCCACTAGTGCTGTACCTGCTGCCCAGAGCAGCTGGCTGGGTCCCAAACGATGTCTAACCACTGAGGTAAATGCAGCAAAGTAGGTCATTTTACTGAACTTTCCTATTTCTGCTATGCATTTCCACCACCAGCCAGAGCTGCGATTTACCATAAAATTTCAAACATTATATCTTTACTGTTCCTTCAAATCTAGTAGCACTTCTCTAACACCCAGTTCAGCAGGTTTCCTCCCCACTCAGATAACAACACCCAAAACGCTGCTTAACAGAGACAGAAAGTAGAGCGACGCCTGTCGCCTTGGGCTGGGTGCAATCTGTCCTAGGCAAGCCCTGGATCCGGAGTGAGGCTGAAGAGGCTCACAGCAGTGAAAAAAAGACTGGAAAAAAGACCAGGGCTCAGCCGTGTTCACTCACATTCCCTGCCAGGGTTGCCTGCACCCTGTAGACCCCCACTTGCCTGCAGCAAAATCCAGACCTGAAAATGGGGAGAGGTTAATCCCCACTTCCTGGTGTCCTGAGGACCCAGTGGGACAGTGGGAGGTCACGTTGCCCCTCCATGCCTGAGGAAGAGGCACTGTCATTCTGATTCAGCAGCCATCCAGACATGCTCATGCAGCCCAGCCATGCGGCAGTTCTGGATGTCCTTCCCTCTGCACCAACTCACTGTGTGAAAACAAAACCCGTCACTGACCAGCAAAACAAAGCACCTAAAAGCCAACCCTTTCTGCAGGGAGTATGTGTTTCTCTAATTAGGGCACCTTCCCAATATCTTTTTAAGTGCTATGGCAACAGGTGGTATGAACATTAACAAACTGAATGGAATGGGAGGGCAGACTCAAACAAAAAGAAAGTCCACATTAGAGGAGTAGACTGTGCAACATGACATAAAAGCCAGCAAGTCTAGAATAGATTTAAAAAGTGGTATGGAATAGGTTCAAATTTTTTGAGCTAGTAAATAGGGTAGGAGGGGTAAAGACTTGTCAGATGAGTCCTGGTAAGTTGTCTCCTATCTAATTATCTTGGCATCTGGAACTGCAGATGTGTTGGTTGAAGTAACCAGCATTATCAGATAATAAACGAGAACAATATGCTTAAGGCATGATGTGATTTCTATTCTTCTTACTTCTTCTCATTTCTAGATGGGAACCCAGTTTACTTTTATCCCTCTTTACAGGCAGGCCCCTATTTTTTGCACTGTGTTGGGACTCCCACAAAATACATGAAAATTAGATTTTTGTGAGGGCACAAACCCAGTAATTTCTTCCCTCACCCCATTGACTGCAGAGCCATTTTTCTGACTTTCTTATATATGTACATTAAATTCACGTACATACAGAGTATGATGCAACCAAATCAAAAAAAGGCAAAGTCACCAAGAAAATAAACACAGAGTAAATAAATACCACTGAGAATTCTTTAATGCTGGAGTGCTGCTCTCTGTAGTTATACACATATAGCTAACTAGTGGCACTAGTTAGAAGGGAGCCATAAAAACAGTCATCTTGTGAACTGATATCAAACCCTATCAGACTGCCTGTCCATCGAGAAATCTTCTAGGAAAACCTTGGGTGTCAAGCCACATTTATTTTTCAATTGGTGATGTTTCTGCCTCTTGAACCTCAAAAAGAAAATACGAACTATCAAGGTCTCTGGCACAGGTCTGTGTGCTCCTAAGGGTGCACAGCACCTACCGCAGCTGAGCCCAGTCCTGATGGAGGTTGCAGACACTAATAAATAGTCAGTTAAAAGCTACTGCACCTTAATTTAAGAAATTCTAAAAAGAAAGGGGAAAAAAAACCACATTCGTTTTGCAGCTAAATTGAGCCTGCATACCTGCCCAACAGTGTCAGAAGCTGCCAGGATCTCCCAGGTGTTCACTTGCCTCTGCAGAGTCACAGGACTGTGGCTAGAAACAAGGTGCAATATTTTCTGCCCTATACAGCAACACAGTAAGAGTATAAATGTTCACTAAGTTAAGTTCTCCGTGGTCTACTTCATTGGTTTCAACAATGAAACTTGGTTTCCCCCAGAAGACATGCTAAGTCCTCACACTGCTGAATGAATTAGTACTTAGTGTACTAAGTACAGTTCAGAAAAGGACTTTTGCTCTTTACAGGTTTAAATTTATACAGCATGTCTATGAAATAAAAGGACTGAATGCCTATGGATTCAAACACGTTCAGTTTTCTTTTCTGAGTATACGGGTCCTATGCTCAAGCAGTTTGCTATATGTAAAGTTTTCTAAATCCCTTTTAACAGATATAAATAACCTGATTTTTAGTTCATAGTGTTCCAAATTTTATCAGCAGAATACTATGTCTCATGTACTCTTCCAAAGTCCAAACACAAATACATGCCAAAAATAAACTCTGCTACTTTGCTAGCTCTACTTACTGGGACGTTCTTGCCTGCTTTTTAAACTCAAGTTATTGCTGTGTATTTCTGGATTTGAATACAAACAGCATGAAAAGGAAGGCAAGGGAGTTTTCTAAGTGCCTTCTGTAAAGACACTCCTAAACAAAACTCTGGGAAAGGCTGGCCTTCTTGCAGGTTTGCTTGTTCATCTATCACAGTTGCACAGTTAAAATATTTTTTCAGGGTGGAAAAGAGATACTGGACAAAGGGATTTTGCTCTTGAAGAGTTTCCTTTTCTTCTGGGTGAAGTTAACCAACTGCTCTGCTATGTCTCATCTTAGTTCCTTTCCAAGTCTCGGGACTGCTTCTAGAGAAAATGCTGCAAGGAGTGATGACACACAAAGCAGCACATAACCAGTAAGAAAATATATGGAATCATTCCCATATTAACTTTCAAATCTGAAGACAGTCTTAATGTAAAATGATTGGACTTCTTTTAAAATTGGAACAGGCTGCCCAGGAAAGGGGCTGAGTCACCACCCCTGGAGGTATTTAAAAGATGTGTGGATGTCGTGCTAAGGGTCATGGCTTAGTGGTGGACTTGGCAGTGCTGGGTTAATGGTTAGACAAGATGATCTCAGAGGTCTTTTCCAGCCAAGGAGTCTATGATTCTATGTGCTGCGCAGGGCTGCAAAGGTGAGTAATCCCAAGGAGGGCTGCTGTGAGGCTCCAACCACTTTGAGCAGAACTGTTCTGAAATGGGACCAGCCTCTGAGATCACAACACACTGAGCAGTGACGTTACCAGCCCAGCTGAGCCCTTGTCTCCTCAGCAGTACAGGTTGTCCCAGTGCTATTTCCTCTCTGAACCAGAAAGGTTTTCCTTGCAACTACCATTAGCTACCTGGACCACAGGCACAACATGTGCTGGGGCTGCTTCCCTGCCAAGACTAGTCTGGAGGGACTAAGGCTTTATCCCAAATGAGTTCAGTGTGAGAAGTAACAGTGCCTTCATCAAGCTGTAGCTGTTGCCATAGCTCTCCCCACCAAACCACCATAACCCTGTGCTGGTGGTTCTTGACCTGCTCCCCCGAACCCCAGAGTCACAGATCCTCCATCAGAGGAGCAAGGGAAGTTGCCCTTCTTGCAGCTATGAGCTAAAGACAGGTTTCCAGGCTTTCTCCTCCATGCTTCCCACTTCAGGTTAAATTTCCCGTTTATCACTCCTCAGTCTCTGTTCTCCTGAAACAACCCATTTTCCCGGGTGGTGTCTGGGAAGAGCTGGCCAGGCAGAGCTGGCAAAGACAACCTTGTGCTTGCTCTCATGCTGAGGTCCACAGGCAATCAATCGCTGGACTGTCTGCTTGTTGCTGGCAGATGGATAAGTGCCTTCTCTTTTCTGTTTTCAAATTATTTCAAGCAACAAAACCAGATACCCAAAACCAATCTCTGAATGCTACTTGAGAAGCAGAGCCAGGGCCCCCAGACAGTGCAGAAGCAGCCCATGAGCTGGCGATGTGGGGAGAGATGGGCTTGGGGCAATCTCACTGAAACGCGATGCTGCATCAGCAAGGATGACCAGGAATCCCCACACGAGGAATCTGGGTCAGAAAAATCACTTAGCTGTTTTAGAAAGGCTTGACCATAGGAAAGAGAGTATTGCTTTATACATGACAGACCTGTGGGGTGAAAGAGGAGCAGCCTGTGGGAAAGGACTGTCCACCGCTCTGGGGTGTGGAGGGAGAACGAGCACAGAGCTGTGCCCCGGGGAGAGGAGAAGTGAAGGAACAAGAACATCTGAGAGCCAATGGGTTTGCTAACATACCTACAGGATATGAAAAATAACAATGAGAACAGGTATCATCTTGATAAAATAGCCATGCTCTGGAAAAGTCTGAAGGCCTTTCACTGGAAGGAAGCTAAAAGGGACCTAGGGAAAGCATTTTTGTACTTAATTAAATTCTGTATGATTTATCCTAGTTTTTGTTGAACTTTATGTTCCCTGTAGTTTTAAAACATAACCCCCAGAATTCTATAGTTACAGTTTGTCTTTCTTCTAAAGAGGAAAATTGGTTCAAAACTTTTTTTCAAATATTCTAATTTTCTATGAAGACTATGGAGCGACAATCTGGAAAATTAACATGGACAGGAATGTCAATTACATAAACACCAGATATGGATATTTTACAGGTGTGAATCCAAATGTAATAATTCATATTATGCAGGCTTCTCAAGTCAAACAATCCATTGGAGGGAGTGAAGAAGTTATTTTCTCTACCAAATGCTTTCTTTTCATTTCTTTTGACAAATAAAAAGTAAGCATATTAATAAACACAATTTTTTCTAAATAAATGTAGAAATCTTATTTTCTATGTCTTCAAAATATGATTCATTAGTGTCAGCTCCTGCCACTTCATACTAATTAATTTATTAATTTTTAAGCAACCAAAGGGAATATGGGCTTACATAATACCTTGATATATAATTGATGAGCTCTGTATTGCAGGTGCTTTTGAGTCAAATAGCTGGACCAGCCTGGCTGAAGTGGTTTTTAGTGAAATGTCACCAAAGCATTTGCTGAGCTATTGTCTGTCCACATTGGCCCTGAGGCAGCAGGACAGGGCAAGGATGATCAGAGTTGGCAGCAAGCTTGGCTTCACATGAAAAGAGAAGTTCAGGGGCTTATCTAGGGATGGTTGCAGTCAAAAATTCTCCATCCTTCATATCTCTGAGAGTAGGAAGAGAGAACTGAGTGACCTGAGACATTTCCAATGCCACTGGCCAAAACCATAAAGGAAAATTTTCAACGGGCAAATCCTGACTGGATTTATTTTTATGTAGCATGGCACAGAAGGATGGCCTAGAAGGAAAAATAAAGTGAAATTTCACAGAATCACAGAATATTCTGAGTTAGAAGGGACCCACAAGGATCATCAAGTCCAAATCTGAAGTGACTGGCCCATGCAGGGATCAAACCCATGACCCAGTTGGCATTATTGGCACTACGCTCTGACTGACTGTACTGCAAGGTATCTTCTGTGGAAATCAAGGCCATGACTGTGGATTCAAATTTCACTGAAAAGACCTTTAGATAGTACATTAGGAACATTTTCCTAACATCGGCAACCCCCTTTTCAATTCCTCTGACAGTTCCTCTCCTAGGGAGACTGAAATTTAGCTACTACAGGGCAACACAGAAATTCTCCCTCACAAATCAGGGTTTGCATTTGTTTTTACTTTGGCACTATTATCAGTAGTCATACAGGGAAAAAGACACATCTTCTTTTCTATGCACAGGGTGTACTGCTGGGTGTGACACAGGCCAGGTGCAGTCCTTTCGTAGAGAAACAGATTCAAGTTAAATCAAATGAGGTGAGGCAAAGTCATGTACGACACTCCACACCACTTAAGAGTTGGTCACTTTTCTTGGGTCAGGCAAAGAGGACATCAAGGGATGAGAAAGCTGCACCTTACCCCTCTTGGCTCAGTTTTGCCTGACTAGTGTAGTTTAAAGCAACAGCTCTGTATTAGCCAAGGGAAATCCATTCAGGTCACAGGGAACTGATGATTTCACAGTGTCATGGATCAGATCCACGTTCATTAAGGTCCAGTGGTCTCCACTTACTCGATCTTTACAAGCAATGTTTGCTCTCAGCCTGGCCGGACAGAGTTTGTAGAAAGCCTTCTGTCATTACCCATCTTCAAGATGAATTTTTCCAATTCCCACTGGCAGAATAAAACATCTGGGAGTTGTTTGCACTAATAGCAGCGTGAAAACTGTGAATACATTTTTTCAAAAGCATAGGAATAAACTCCAACAATGACTTGGCTTTGATTCAGTGGAGAGGGTTGCTGATGATTGTACCAATGAGAGCACGTTTTCATTTTCATCTGCAGTGAGATTTATTCTGAATAGTTAAAATATATTAGAATTATAGAATTGTGAAGAGGGAGGGAAGGAAGGGAGGAA
>VZTE01001288.1:376210-396445 GCA_013397775.1 Eulacestoma nigropectus | reverse complement strand
GAAGAATGTGGCGGCTGCACGGTCAGGAAGGAAGAGGAAGTCACGTGGGGCGACGCTAAAGATGGTGGCGGGAAAAGAGGGTGGAGGCGCCTCAGCGTGAAACTTAAACCCTTCTAGCAGCTGCAGGAGAAGTCTTTAAATCATTTTGAAGTATGGGGAGAAGAAAAATCCATGCCTGTGAGAATTCATGTTGCAGCTTGTGAAGATGTAAGAAAATGCCTATGCCAGGCCATATAGTTTGTGAAGAAGTTTTCAGAGATTTGTGAAGAAGCAGAGAGCCTTTGTGTTTAGGCTGGAAGAATTCATCTTTAAAAAGACTTGTAACCCCATGTGATGGCCCATGATTGCAGTATGAATACACTGTGAAATTTTCATGGGAGAGATATTTCACTTCAGTAGATGGTTTCCGGGTGGACTACTGAGTTGTGAAGGATTTCCACGGCATAGCAGAAGGAACTCTTTTCCCTAAGCATAAGAAAGAGACTTTTAAGAACTGCAACACTGACCAAAATTGTTACCCTTTGTGCGAGGTGGTAAAAGGAGGGGGGAGTGCTGGAGGGAAAAGGGGGGTTTTGCTTTAATTTCATATTATTTCTTTTTACTTTTATTTCTGTTAGTAATAAACCTCTTTATATTCTTTAAAGCTTTAGGCCTGCTTTGCATTTCTTCTAATCCTTATCTCACAGAGTAAAATTGATGTGATCAAAACCACTACACATAGATACAAAGGAATGAAATAATTGCATCAGTGATTTAGTAATATTTTCTACATAAAAGAGAAAGAAATAAATACAAAAAGACTGTTATTTAAGTTCTTATGTACAGTCATATAAGGCAGCTTTTGGTTTTGTTTCCAAATGCATGGAAAAAAATACCTAAAAGCAGAGTCTCTGAAAACTGAGTCTCTGCTTAGTCTTTGAAAACTGCAGCAAAAGCAGGCAATGAAGTTTGTGCTACTTGTAAATCTCAATAAATTAAATGTCCTTTCTTTTCATCATACCACTATCTCACTTTGCAAACTGTACAGCTATTCATGAGGGACCTTTTAAAATACAAGCAGCAGATTCATAAACAAGCTGGATTTCAGGGATAATTTTGCCAAATACAAACCTCATATCCCTCTCCTGCAGCACTTTTTTCTTTTTCAGCAGACCCCTTGCATTGGGCAAAATTTTCTGTTGGCATCATCATCCATCTTACTATTTGGCCCTCTCAACTTGTATGCTCTGTATTGGATAACCTCTATTTGATATAGAGTATAGGATGTCTTGGAAGGGAGTCAACAAGTAAGCAGACATTTATAGACTCTCCCTTTGTCTAGCACTCATAGTCAGAATTATCTAAATAATTGCTGCATTTATACAACCTGTTCCTGTTCTGTAATTTAATTCCTCTGCACGTGTCTATATGTTATAACACATGTCTCTATAGCCCCTTCAGTGTTTTACAAGTTCTATTTTTAGATGAGTATTAGTAAATGTATTGATAATGGTGATTAAATAAGTAAGAATATCTCTTCAGTACTTAGTACTGAGAAACTATTTTGAACAAATTGTTCTGGTTTATTCCAATAGGAAAGTATTTCAGAATAAAGCACTCTACTGGATATCTGAATAGATCAATATTCAGACAGACACTATGTCCCCTTTTCCCATTTCATGCCCATTTGAAAGACAAGAGAATTTGGTGGATTTTTGCCCAAATTCTTCTCCTTTTCCTGAGGATAAGACAATGTGAGGAGATTGATTAAGAGAGAAAGGATTTTCTTGGATCACCAGATCTAGTTTTCTGTTATCTCTATTAGCCACGTCACACACATTTTTCCATAAAGAGACAAGTATCCAAGTTTATTTTTTACTCATATCAGTGATCATCTATTGGTTAGGAACACTGGGCTCATTTCCATTTGGAAATTATTCTTGTCCTTGTTTATTTCCAGTTGTTCTTGTATCAGCATTTAAGTCAGTTAAATGCAGTGAGGTCCTTTGGTTAACTGCCAGAAAATGGGTTTTTCTTTCTTCTGATTCTCCTCTCCTAATTCTTATTCCTCTTCAGAAATGACAGCTCATCGTAACCATGTGCTGTGTTTTGGGTGGGACCTTACCAGTGGTTCACAGAGGGTAAATAAGACTTCTCCAGTGCCTGCTGAAAGTACTCTGCCTAATCCAGCCACAGGCCCCTTGTTGGCCTTCCCACAGTTGTATCTCAACCTGCTTGCCATTCAGCTGCTTAGAATAACAAAGTTTTGTTCCTTCTTCCTTTGTTTCCAGCTGATGAACTCCAGCTTACAGCAGGAATTTTAGCTACTTAGTAACCTTGTAATTTTGACTTCTATTATGTCATTATTTCTTTCTTATGTCAAGATTTAAGGTCATCCTTTTGTTCCTGTACTGTTCCTACCTCCCAGATGTTACCACCAAGAACTCATCAGCATGGACTTTGTTTTTCACTTTCCTCAAGCCGCACATTGGGCGCCAAAATTATTTGTCCCGGTTTGAGACAAATTTGGAGGAAAACATCCAAAATTAATGTGTCCGCTAATAGAAAGCAGGTTTCAGCCACCCCTCCCCCACCAGGTTCGGGAAAAAAAATTCCTCGGTGGAAAGTGAAAAAAAAAGTTATTTATTTAACAAGCAGGGGGCACGCAGGCACCAAAAAGGGAGAATGAATAACGTTAAATAATAAAACCTCTCGCTGTGAAGAAAACCTGGGTAATTTCAGAGTTCTTAGTAGGTGATGGCTCTGCTCTCTTGGGAGCTGGGGTGCAGCTTGAGCCCCCCCAGGCCAGGGTGTAAGGCCTCCTGGTGATGTTCTGGTATTGCTGAACAGTCCAGAAGAGAAGAAGAAGCCGAAGTCCCAGGAAACTCCTTGCTCAGCTAACAAACCAGAAGCTAGCTAAAAAGCAAGGGAATGCGACCCTCTTCCCTGCTGCAGAGAGCTGAGGAGAAGTGAATGAGTCATCTCTGGTTTTGAACACAGCCGCTGAAGGAATTCCACCGCCTTCCCCACCCCTCTCTTGGGTCTGCCTTAAAGACACAGAAAGGTACAGGATTCATGTCTGGGCATAGAGCAGGCAATAGGGGATACACATCATAAAGTCATCCCAAGACATACTTTTTCTTCCAAACTCTAAGGTATTTCTGAGTCCCATATCCAGTACCCAAGGAATTCAGTTCTTGTTTTTTCTACTACTGATTAGTTCCCCTCGCCCCTTGCAATCTGTTTATCAGACATTTCCTTAGTTACCATATACAAATTAACACACAAAACTCCAGCCCTATTAATCATTTCCAGTGAGGAAATGTTTAACCTAAATTCAGGCAGATTGGAGCTGTTTCACTCCCCTTTTATCAAAAATTAATTGAATCATGAGGGATACGCATTAGGTTAGACTGACATAATCTACTGTCAGGAGATGGCAAATCTATGTTGTGTTTTATACTACTCCTCATCTAATTCCTTGCCTTTAATTATTCTTTTAGAATTATGGGATGAATATTGCCTAAGTTTCTAGTTTGACTGCCTTCAGCATTTTGAATTCAAATTTGTTTATGGGAATTGGCATATTTTATCATCACGTTAAGAATTACTGGATTCAGTTGGAAACACAATAATGTTTAATTATTTGTAAGGCTTTCTGTGATGTAATATGTCTATTTGGGCATCTATTCTGCTGAATAAACTTCTTATTTGCTTTAAAGTACATTACAAAGTCTAAATGAATGCCATTTTTCTGCAGTCACAATCTTGATTTTCACACTGTATTTTTTTGTTGTTGATCTGCTCTTTGATTTTTATCTGATCAGTCTAAAGGATGCCTGTTTCTCTACACAGAGCAATGTACAGAAAAAATCCAGGAAAATTGTGCCTCACTGTTTTTTCCATGGTTCTCCAATCTACGTCTGAGAAGGGAGTTTCCTCATTCATATTGCAATTCTTAAAATGTTTTTAATTTGGAGAAGTACTCAAATATTAATCTACTCAAATGCATCACACAAGCAAGCACAGATATAAACACTAGGGGAAAAAAACAGCCAAAGATGTGTGTGAATTAATTGTGAATCACACAGTAAAACAGTACATTTGTTTTGTTAATACTAGCACAAAAAGCCTTTCTCATTGCCATTCTTACAAGTGTTGCTGTAATCACTCTGTGAAGCGTTTAACTTCACACGTCAGAGAACTAGAGGATTTGACCTAGTTGCTAGATTTAAGAAAAGCAAGACATACAAAAGAAGAAGCTGGAGGTTTTCAAGACAAGATGTTGCCAGGGTTACAGGAATTTGCTCATGCAATCCTCTCCACCACACTTGAACTATTCCAGAACTGTTTCATGTGCCTGCACACTGAAATAAGTGCATACACCAAGGTCTTGAGAAAGTCATTTACAGACGATGAGAAATACAAGATGCTGTGTGCAACACTGTTTTCAGCTCATTTTGTTCTTTATTCCTTATCAAACCAAATATTCTACGTCAAAAAAAAAAAAAAAAAAGAATGAGGTGATCTTGGTTTGAGGAAGCTAATGGAGTGGTCAAGATGTTTTGGTACTATTTCCAGAATGACATCATTTGAGCAGCATCTTAATATTTCATACTGGACTTCATAGTAGTACTGAAGAGTTTCAGAAAGGTAAACCTACTTTTTAAGTGTATATTGATTCATATTTCACCTTATCAGCATCCAATCAAAATAAAATATTTGTTATAAAACAGTTCACTATAAAACTCCTTTAGAGAAAGACAAACGTTAAGATTAGAACCGTGTGAACCAGGAGCTTCTCTGGCCCTCCCTGGCTAACACCACAGGTCCCTGCCCCCTGTGGTATCCCTTGCCACTCAGCAAGGTCATCCTGGTCATTGTCACGTCCCAATCCTGCCTGGCCCTGCATCTTGTGTGATCCTCAAACTCACATTGCACCAGTGTCTCTGCTGCTGCCAGATGGATTCTGGACCTGATTCACTGCATTGCTTCCTCTGGAACTGTTGGTGGATCCTGCCACGGTCACCAACCCATCCCTGCTCAGACGCTGTGGGATAGTGCCCATTGCAGAGGGCAAACTAAACCTGAGCTCCAAAGGCACCAAGAGCTGACAACTCTCTGTAAAGAAAACTCAAGTCGTGTGGGAGCTGTGATGAGAATGAGTCTTTCTCTTTCTCTCTTTGGTTCTTCTAGACAGCTCTGATTTTCCAGGTTGGGGATCAGTCCAACTGGGCACAGCCCATCTGAAGCCCCCCTGGTACAGCTCTTCTGTTGGACTGTCCTTTAAGCAAGAAGAATTATGGTAGCATATGCAGTAGTTAGCCTTGCAAACCAGTGGAGAGGTTTATTCTGCCTGGGAAGGTGCTTCTCATGCCATTCAACCACCACACCATCTGCAGTGGTTTTGATCACATCTATTTTACTCTGTGAGATAAGGATTAGAAGAAATAGCAAGGCAGGCTCAAAACTTTAAAGAATATAAAGAGGTTTATTACTAACAGAATTAAAAGTAACAAGAAATAATAAGAAACTAAAACAAAAGCACACTTCCCTCTCTTCCAGCACTCCCCCCTTTTTACCCAACTCGCACATAGGGTAACAAAACATGGGGTTTTTGGTCAGTGTTGCAGTCCTTAAAAGTCTCTCCAATATTTAAGGAAAAAGAGGTTTTTTCTGCTTAACGTGGTTCCCAAACTGCCATTACCAACAGACTGTCCGAAAATCTGCTGCGGTGAAAAACATCACTTCCATAAAAATCTCACAGTTAAGAGACATAGGGTTTTAATCTTTTTAAAGATAAGTTATTCTGGCCTGAAAACAAAGGCTTTCTGCTTCACAAAACATCTAAAAGCCTTTCATTACTTTATAGTCTGGCATAGGCACTTCTCACATCTTCACAAGCCGCAACATTAATTCTTCGTCTCCCTATGTATAATTCAAAAAATGGATTCAAAAGAGACATACAGTTTGTGATATTACAGGTTTTTTACCACGGCCTACAGAAAGCGTTTTCAAGCTACGCGCAAAAAAACACGGCACCGCCTCTTTTTCCCTGCCGCCATCTTTAGCTCCGTCCCACATGACCCACTTTCTCTTTCTGTCCTGACCTTGGAGCTCCCATGTTCTTCTTTTCATGTGCTTTCTTTACGTTTCTCTCTCGCTGACATAGAAGAAAAGGTAACTTCTTCGATATAAGCGGTGTTGGCTGCAGAGAGCTCTGCCTGCTCCAGCCGGGTCTGCATGGGGCCGCATAGGGCGGGGGGAAGCCCGCCAGTCCTCAGAAGCTGTTCTGGGTAGATTCAGCTGTGTGGCAGTCCATGGCTGGTTTTAGCTGCCCACGGCTCTGGGAGCAGGGGGAGGGGGCAGGTTTCCCCACAGCAACCCGGGCCCGTGCAGCGGCGCCGGGAGAAGGGAGAGGGGGCAGGGGCCCTGTCCCGGCCCAGCGGAGCCCAGCCACCCCTCTGGGGAAAAAGCAGAACAAAGAAAGAGGTATTTCCTGGCCCTGTGCTGCTTTAAATACGCAAAATCGCAGGAAGCAATTGGTCTAAAAGACTGTCCATCAATTACGTGTCAACCCACTACACCATAGCAGCTACCAATCGTGCCTCCAAGCTTCCCTGGTCATCTTACAGGGCTCAGGAGAAGCCAGCAGTATGTGAAGCTTGATTTCATCTCAGAAATATCCAAGTAGGTTTCTGGGTGCTGATTGCTACAGATTCTTAGCACACCACAGGGTGTAAGAAATTAACCGCAGCTTCCATGGGTGCCCCATAGAGCACCCCCTTCCTCAGATTGTGCTTCTAGTTCTAGTCTTTGCTTATTTTTCATGGCCAGTCACTAATTATCCCATTGATTGATGCAGAAGGCTGTGAGGGCAGGTTGCTTTTGGCATCAAGTAACTTTCTTAAAAAATCTTCATTTAAGGAAAGCCGGAGATATGGTTTGTCTGAGGCCCATATGGACAGAACCAAAAGACCTGTTAGACCCACTATTAAGGTTGAGACCAGAATGATCTCATGTGCTGTATTTGCATTAAGAAAATGCACCTCAGAAAAGGGTTAACATTACTTGAGCATGTCTTACCTGGGTTTTCATGAGAACACTTAGTGCACTACCCAGCACACCTTAAGCTTTGAAGGACTCAGACAGAAAGGGAACAGAAACAGGTTCAGCCTGCTGCAGGCACTGTGCCATTGTGACTGAATTGTGGTGTTCCACAAATGTAATCCGAATAGTCCCAGTGCTGTTTAGGCATGTACATCCAACTGAAATGCAGTGTTCAGAACAGAGGCTTTACGCCTTGCCTTGCATCATGGCACACAGCCCAGCCCAGATGCCTTTTGCACAACCTGGCCCCAGAACCTCTGAATTCCTGACTCCACAACAACTCCTAGTGCTCAGCAGCAGAAGGGCAGAACTTGAGCTGTGCATTCACCACCTGCCCCTAAAGGCAGCTCTCCTGGTTCCCAGCCCTGCCTTGTTACAGAGCAGGGTTCCTATAGGGCATAGAGGAGAGTTTCTGAAAACCTGGAGGAGGAGGAGGAGGAGATGAGGTCAAAGATTGTGCTGGAGTGAAGAGCTGGGGCAGGAGAACTCATTGTATGACCTTGAATTGCAGTGTTCACTGTGGAGACACATCACAGGCTCGTCACCTCTCCTTTGTTCCTGTTCCAGCTGAGCACTCAATGTTCCAATTCTCTCCTAATCAGCATCACCCTTTGTGAGCAACACAGAAAGTTTCCCATTTTCTAGATACATCAAAATAATGCCTTGATTGAATCTCCTCCCTGGAGAGAAGCAGAGGGAGAAAGACCTTCTTCCCTCTCTGCCGCTATACTAAGAGCCCTTTAGTGCAGCCTTATAAAAAATACTCAGAAAAAAATCTAGCTCACTGCCTTCAGAACTGAAAAACAGGACAGTCAGGAATAGCATAAAACCTATGCTTTAAATCACTGCTTTAAAATGCCCTTTAACAGACAGCTCTTAAACCCAGCATCAGAACAGAGGCATGTCCAGGCAGAGAATGACTTAAAATGCAGTGTGACAAGGTTACAAAACCTAGGCCACTTCATCTCATTTGTTCTGAAGTTTATCTCCATAGTCTTGGAGTCACTAAGTAACTGCACACACTCACGGAAGACAGACTGTCTTCTTAAAATGAGGGTCTAGTACTGTGTGACATTCAGCACTAGTGGAACCATAGCTAAAATACCCTAGTTGGTTAGAGACAATACATGGCTGCTAGACAATAAATACATTTTTGCTAGCAGTTCCTATTGGTAGTCTTGAAAATCATGCAATATGGTTACTTAAACACTTGGCTTAGCTACTGCAAAGAGACAACTTCAGATATAAAAAGACAGTATCAGTTTGTGGGAACTTTATTCCATGGTCTGATGGTCTTTGGGGCAACATAAGAGAACCTGTGCACAGAACAAGAAAACAGCCAAGTAATCAGTGATCCTGACAAATGGCATAGCCATTTATTCTAATTAACTAAATTTAATTACTGGAGTGAGACAAACTGTCTTTCTGCAACCACCCAACAAAATCAATACCAAGGATTTGTCATAGCAAATTTAGTAGTGCTGCCTGTTAGGAAAGTGGCTGGACATTTCATGTTAGAAGACCTGCTTTTGAGCTAATTATTCCATGCACAACTTCATCTGTCTGAACTGAAATTGTTCACATGTGGTATCTAATTTTGACTAATTTTTCCAGAAAATTTTAGCAAGAAGAGTATAACCATTTCCAAGAATCAAAGCAGTGAACAGGATACTGCTTAGCCATGTAACTTTCCAGGGCCTTTCTTTCCACCTTCTTACTCTTTGCTTCAGAGGAGGGACTTAAAACACAGTAGAAAGTGGAAGATAGCATCAGAAACTGGAACTGTGCTTCCCATAGGGTCTAGCTAAACTCAGCTAAGGTTCACAGTCCTCAGACACTCCACAGATGCTCTGGAGAGTTTGGCAGCTGAAATGCCCAGAGGCGCAGCCCTCCCTGAGGACAGTGCACCCATTTCCCTCACTGACACAATCCAGAAAACCTCTCAACACGCAGGAGCACTGGGAAACTCCCCAGAACAGCTGCTGTGAGTCATTTGGGACCTACCTGGGATAAACAAAGAATTTGTACTTAATTGTACCTTCAGTGGCACTCAAGCAACCCGAGGGAGGGACCAGCTCTTTATGAATAAGTATGCAAGTCAAAACAAGAGACAAAAAGATTGGCCAGGTACAGCAGAGTCAGACCTAGGTCTGGAACAGGAAGAAGAGGAGGCTGGGGCAGAGGAGCCAAAGGACCAAAAGCTCAAGAACTGGGGCCATAGGAACCTCATGAGGTTCAATAGGGCCAAGTGCAAGGTGCTACACCTGGGTCAGAGCAATCACCAATATCCAAAGAAAAGCTGGACATGAGCTGGCAAAGTGCACTTGCAGCCCAGGAAGCCACTTGTATCCTGGGCTGCATCATCTGTGTGACCAGCAGGGTGAGGGAGGGGCTTCTGGCCCTCTACTCTGCTCTCATGAGACCCTACATGGAATACTGCATCCAGCTCTGGGGTCCCTGACATAGGAAGGACATCAGCTTGCCAGAGTGAGTCCAGAGGAGGCCATGAAAATGATCAGAGGGCTGGAGCACCTCACCTGTGAAGACAGGCTGAGAGAGCTGGGGTTGTTTGGCCTTGAGAGAAGGCTCTGGAGTGACATTATAGCATCTTCTTAAAAGCATTATAGCACCTGTGAAGACAGGCTGAGAGAGCTGGGGTTGTTTGGCCTTGAGAGAAGGCTCTGGAGTGACATTATAGCATCTTCTTAAAGGGGAAGGTACCTAAAGGGGGCTACAAGAGAGCTGAGGAAGAACTCTTTACAAGGACATGTAGTGATAGGACAAGGTGTAATGGCTTTAAACTGAATGAGAGTAAGTTTTGATTAGATATTAGGAAGAAATACTTGACTGTGAATGTGTTGAGGCACTGGAACAGGTTGCCCAGAGAGAGAGTGGATGCCCCATCCCTGGAAACATTCAAGGTCAGGCTGAACAGGGCTCTGATTTAGTTGAAGATGTCCCTGCTCACTGCAGAGGGGTTTGGTCTGGATGACCTTTAAAGGTCCTTCTCAACTCAAACCATTCTATGATTTTTATGTTGAGACAAGCACCCAAGTGGTGGCTCAAGTCCATATTCTGTGGAGGCTCTCACACATATCAGTGTCCTCTCCAGGGTGGAGAGGACAAAGTTCCCTGGGTGCAAGCCAGACAGAAACTTCAATGCAGTCCAAGAGGTTCCTCAGGGCAATGAGGAATGCCAGGATAAGGGGAAGAACAGGGACTGGAAGGAAGCAGAGGATTTAGCACATCACTAGGCAGGAGAAAATACTGCTGTGAGTGACAGAAAAAAGATGAATATTTCTTATAAAAGCAAAATTCCAATCAATACATATTAAAATGTCAGTAAGGCAAAATAAACACATTAATTGTTATTAATCCTCTTCTCTTCTAGCATGTGTGCTGACTATTCCTGGCCCACGACAGAAGAGGCAACCAATCTTTATCCAACCAGGAAAAGAAGCCATCAATAACTCGGTCGCCACAATGCCTAAGGGAATTCTCTCCTAACCCATTTAAGTCCCAGTGAGCTTAGGAGTAGCTGTCAGAGCAGACCTTGATGATCTTTCTAATAATCTTTTCAGGCCACTGGGGAAGAAATAAAACTGAACATTTTATTATCCAGCTTGCTGTGGGTTTGGGCTTGGGTTTTTTTCACTTCTTACTTGAGAAATCCAGCCTTTCAAGGACTGTCTTCAAAATGTTTCTACTCATTTCCTTGGGTGGGGCCTTCAAAGGGAAATATAACCATGGTCATACATGCTCTACAGAAATGACTGTTGAACCATTTTTTATCACTTCTTTGCTGGAGAGTGTGATATACTCCTCCCCTTTCCTTACTAAATGTCTGTTCTCCCCCTACTGTCCTACCTTCCCCACCCCTAGTCCTGGCCACTCCCTCGGGTTTTTCCTATTGGTTCCGGTACCCCAACTCCGCCCATTGCTGCCCCCATGCCTGGAGCCCATTCTCTCCAGCCCCCTCGTCCCCATAGAAAAGTAACCTGCGGCCGCGTGATTTGCGCTGTGCAGGGTGAACCGGTGTGGCACCATGTGAGATTAAAGCTCCCATGTCCCTCATGTGGAAGCCTCTTCTCTGCCTCCTTTACCACCGCTGTGTTGCAGAGCTGACAGCTCGCCAGAGCGAGGACACGGGGCCGCCTAAAGGCTGCGGGAAGCCGCTGGCCGCTCTCCCTGCCCTGGCTCCGCTGCGCTCTCCAGGAAGGTTGCAGCGCGCCATACCAATGCAATAACAACAAACTGCAACAGGAGAGGAACACTTCTCCATCCAAATGAGGAGAACTGATGGGAGTTCTTCTTAATCAGTCCTGTACCAGCTACTATGTTGATTTAATATTCACTAGAAGACAATTTAACCTGCTCTGGCTTACTTTACCCTGAGGTGGACAAAAAGACCTCATATTTGCTCCACCTGGGGGAGCAATCCCCTCTGAAATCATCACAGGTATTCCAGCAGGAGTGATCTGTCTCCAGCCTCAACTTACGTTGTGCAAATATTTAGGATAAGTTTGTGTCCCAGAGCATCTGTTTGCTGCAGAAATTTAGTCCTAGTAATACAAAAAAAAACAAAAAACAAAACAAAACAAAAAAAACCAAAACAAAAAAAAAAACAAACAAAAAAAAAACCACCCAAACCAAACTGAAAACAAAACAGGTGCTGCTATGTTTCGGTACTTGTCAAACATTTGGGCTGGAGATTTTGGGTGGCATACAAACACCAAAAGATGAACAAAGTAATCTCCAGTCTTTATTCACATTCATGTTCCCTGTAATATCTGTCTGTTATGGGAGAAGGCCACCTTATTCCCTGTGTCTCCTCTCCTGTGAATCTGAATTCTGAAAATGCATGAAAAAAAAACAGCAAAAGCAATTCAAACATGAATTAAATCACGCTTTATAAAAAAAAGTGACACAAATTTGCATGGACAAAAAAGGCCAGGCACAGGGAAAGCATTAGAATGCAGCACACGGACAGGCAACTCTCCCTTTTAGTTTCATCTCAAAATAATTTAGCTTTAGTGCTCTTAAAAAGCAGGTGTCATTGTAGAATACTGAATCAGATATGCAGAGCTGTGACTGATGAGAAGCTCAGCCAGCAGTCCAACCTGGCATTCCTGCTATTTTGCTTCATCAGACAGAGCCCCTGATGTGTCTCCTACTTGTCTATAGCAGTCATGAAGATAGGCAGTGTAAGTACTACACCATCTCCCTTCAGCTTCCCTATCTGCACTGGTGGGAAAGGAGCCATGAAACAACTGGAGATACACTTAATTCTTAGAATCTCAATTAATTCTTCACAAAATAGGTTGAAAACCTGAAATCTTGTTTCAATCTATGCTAGCTAGCAGATAACCTGATTTTTTTCAGGGCAAGTTTCTAGCTGACTCATGTCTTGGGGAAAAACCATGGCGCAAGGACAGTTCTACAGCCATGTTTAGAAAACTGTTGCTATGGTTTCAGACATAGCAAAGGACTAATTCCATTTCAGGCAAGTATAAGAAGAGGGAAGGGAGAACAGAAACCCACTTTCCTCTCTTCATCTCAAATTGCATCATTTAATCGTGTCACTAGTGCAGTGGTCAAGTCTGGCTGAGAGCCCCTCACATAAGTTGTTCCATGGCAAAGAAGGAAATTCAGGAGATAAAAGCCCAGGCAGGCATCACACCTGTGATTCTCTTCCCTTGGCAGGCATATCTGGCTTTAGAGACTGTAGGGGTCACCTTAAGGAAACTACAGCAAGCAGTGGGAATAACTTTTTTCCCTGCACTAGTTCATTTTAGATTTGCTGCCAATTTTTTTATTTGGAGCATCGCTATAACACTTTGATACAAGAAAATAATCACTGATGGGAGCTAGTAATTATCTATTGCAGAGATCACAAGGAGAAAAGAAAGAAATGATAAAACATCGGCTGTGTTGTAGCCCATTACCTTCATGCCTTCAAATTCTCCTCAGATTTAATCTCTTTTTTTTTTTACTTACTGCAACTCATCTCTGTGTGGCCTCCTGTGGTTCCTGATCCCTTCCACCCAAAAGGCATATATTAAACCTCAGAACTGTGTCAGGCTTTTTCCCAATGAGCAATTGTCAAAAAAAAAGAAGAGAAAAACACGACAAATTGACAACTTTTTAAAGTCACTGCACAACTTTACCCTCTGGCTTATCTTACTTCCAGCTCCAAACATCTCCTATTTATGTAAGAATCAAATAGGGAATATTTTTGTTTTCATACAATGTGTCTTCCTGGTTTTATTCCAACATGCATTTGTTGTCATCCTTGTAGAAATAAAAAATGCAGCCATTCATTATAAGAACATGAAGCTTTAGGAGAAAAAAGCCTCATGGGGCTCATATATCTCTGTTCCCTCTAGTCCTAGTCTCTTCCTATGATCCTTGGGATGAGAATACAGACAATATGGCTGTTTGAAGGACACTATGACCTTAGCTTTTCAACCCCCAGGTGGCTACACTGCTCCCCGATTAATGCCATAAAGAGTCCTTCCTTGCAGCTGTCTTGATGCACAGATGCTTGACTCTCTCCACAGGACTGGTTTGCTGGTGACAGGACAGACCTGTGTGCTCTTTGCCCCACCCCCTGAAAGCCACCAAATGAAATTAGAGGAAGAATTTGGATATTTAAGCAGCACATGCTCTCTAGCCCTGAGCCCTGTGAATAATGACAAAGTTTAAATACCAAAGCTCTCATAGCCTCACACCTTTGTCATCATGAGCTATTTCACCTTGATAAACTGCATTAGTGCTTCTGTGTCTCTCATGGCCAAAGCCAGCTTTGATAAACTGCATTAGTGCTTCTGTGTCTCTCATGGCCAAAGCCAGCTTTGATCTAAAGACCCAGTAATTCTTTTGGTGACACTTACGCCCAGATTTTCACAGTGTGCTAAAATCTTTGTAATATCTGGTTCCATTTATATCGAAGAGGAGATCTAGCCTCTTAATGGGTGTATCATAGTGAGACTAGAGAAGGTCTAATGAAACCCATGCTGGGATATTTCATTATCTTGCAGGCAATAAAGCCATCAAAACAAAGCCATTCATTATCTTTCCTATTAGGGAAGAAAACAAGTGATCTACATCATTTAGATTATCTCATTGTCCTCCCTGTTCAAAAATGATAGCAGCATAATGAACATTAAAAAAAGCAATGTATATTATTCACTTGTTTCTTTCCACAGTAAGAAAGCAGTGCCTTAGAAGGAAGAATAAGCTTGAGGGCTCAGCTGCATAAAAATTGCCCATTTTACAGCTCATTGCATTGTTAAGTAACATTATAGCATAATCTGGCCTTTGGGATATAGTTTTATGTAGGGTAGACTAGCACTTGCAATTTTTTTTAAATATTCTTTTCTCCCAAATAGGTTTCACATAACCAAATTCAATATTTGGATTTTCAAATCTGCACTAAGTGGAAATGACTATGAGCATACATGACAGTAGGCTGCTCCTGGACTCCAATTCAGAAAACATAATTGTTTCTAAAGTGATATATTAAACACTTCAGAATTGCTCATCTCTACTGTCTATCTTTTTAAAACAGATTATAGGGTCTTTATGATAAGAGCTCTGTCACACTGACATGCCATAAGGCTGTGATTGTAGTAAGAGATTTGGGATGTTAAAAAATTACAATTATTATAATAATTTTTGTCCTGTTTTCATAAGAAAAAATTTATTTCCGTGACTGCAGCATTTTTCCGTATCCCTTCCTCAGTCTGTCAGTTCTCACAACTTTCAGGAAATTTTCAAACCAGTGCAACAAAGAAACATGAGTGTCAGAAATGTTAAATTCCTCCAAACGTTGTGGAAATAGGCTAGAAATACCTAGGTAAAAGGCAGTTATTACTGCCAAAAGACACCAGAGAGTCAGGCAAGTGCATTGGCTACACGGCTACCGAAGGAAGCCTTGGTAGGAGGCACTTTTGGCTTGAAGTCACAGGCAACTGCTCTGAGGCTTACTCCTCATCTCTGATGGCAACAAGAATGCTTAAACAGGGCATTTAATGTGCTCCAAAACACACATCTTCCACAGCTGTCTAGAATACTGGGGACAATAACACTTCAACTGCAGAATCGCCATTGGCAGCATGGGAAAGGCACTCAGTATAGACACTGTGTGTAATGAATATTGCACTAGAAGTAGACCAAGGCAACTGTGGGGGAGGTTTAGCCAGTATTTGAATTCAACAAGGCTAGGATTTTACATCTAGAGAATGCCTTTTCACAGTTTCCATGGCATTGTTATTTCAATTAAGCCAAAATGAGATTCTGGTCTCCTTGGCTGTGGGAAATAAACCAAAGCCAAAATATATTGCTTAGAGGCGGTAACTGAAATCAAATGGAAATTCAGAAGAATGTGTCATTATATTGCCCATTTCTAGATGACTAGAGAAAACAGCATATAAAAGAGCAGAATCATATCTTTTACTTCTGGACTGGATTCTCCTACAAATAATTAGCTAAAACCCCTGTTGGTAGTAAGGACAACCAGACTGTGTGAAAGCAAAAATGTTCCAGGATCCCCCTAATAAGAAATTGCTCTACAAAGAATATGACCAGCACACATCATTTTTAAAAAAGCTCACTTGCAATAAGATTTTTTTATTTAGTAGAAGGAATTAAAACTAGGAAGAAAATAGTGGTATTTCATCTCACAAGGGGAGGGGAAAATCTGGATTATGTTCTGGAATTCAATTCTTAATAAACAAATGCATTATTAAATAATTATTAATTCGGGAAACTAAAATGGTTATCCTGGGGTAGCACCTCAGTCCTGTATTACAGATTCACCGTAATATACAAATCTTTAATTGTAAGTTGGCAGTAGAAGGTCCTCTGCGGTAATTTAGCTTGAAAGCAATTAAGTTCTTAATGCCACTGTAGCATATATTTTCCCTACCATTTTCAGCTTAGCTGAAGGAGAAAGCCAAATGATGCCTTTGGGCACCTGAAGCTGGAAGTAAGGAACAGGGTTAACAAAATCTCTGCCTTGGACTTCCAGAGGGTGGACTTTGGCGTGTTCAGGACACTGGTTCAGAGAGTCCCTTGGGAAATAGCCCTTAGGGGTCCATGGAGGCTGGACATACTTTAAATAAGGAAATCTTAAAGGCACAGGAGCAGCTCATCCCTATGTGCTGAAAAATAAGCCAGTGGGGAAGACTAGTCTGGCTAAACAGGAAGCTTTACCCTGAACTCAAGGGGAAAAATGAGAGTTTATGGTATTTGGAAGAAGGGACAGGCAATTCAGGAAGAGTACAAGGATGTTGTTAGGTCATGTAGAGAGAAAATTAGAAAGTCAAAACCTCAGCTAGAACTCAATCTGGCCACTGCTGTGAAAGATAATAAAAAGTGGTTTCATAAATACATTAACAACAAAAGGAGGGCTAAGGAAAATCTGCATCTTTTGTTGGTTGTGAAAGCGAACATTGTAACCAAGGCCAAGAAAAAGGCTGAGATGGAAAGGCTGGAAAATGCCTTCTTTGCCTCAGTCTTCAACAGAAAGACTGGTTAGCCCCAGGGCAACTGGCCCTGTGAACTGGTGGACAAGGATGGGGAGCAGAATAGACCCCCTGCAATCCAGAGGAAGTAGTTGGTGACCTGCTGTGCCACTTAGATGCTCACAGGTCTATGGGAACAGATGGGATCTGAGGAACTACAGGCCTGTCAGCCTGTACTTGGTGCTGGGAAAGGTCATGGAACAGCTCATCTTGAGTGCCATCATGTGGCACATACAGGTCAACCAGGGATTCAGGCCCAGCCAGCACGGATGTAGGAAAGGCAGGTCCTGCTTGGCCAACCTGACCTCCTCTTATGACAAGGTGACCTGCCTGGCGGGTGAGGGAAAGGCTGTGGATGTGTCTACCTGGACATCAGTAAAGCCTTTATATGTCTCCCACAGCGTTTTTCTGGAGAAGCTGGCAGCCCGTGGTTTGGACGGGTGGACTCCTCGCTGGGCTAAGAACAGGCTGATAGCTGGGCCCAGGGAGTGGTGGTGAATGGAGAAACATCCAGCTGGTGGCCGGTCACCAGTGGGGTCCCTTAAGGCTCATTATTGGGGCCAGTCCTATTTAACACCTTTATCAATGCTCTGGACAAGGAAATCAAGTGCACCCTCAGCCAGTTTGTAGACGATACCAAGTTGTGCAGGAGGGAGTGTTTATCTGCTGGAGTGTAGGAAGGCTCTGCTGAGGGATCTGGATTTTTGGGGTGAAGTAGTGTTTTTATTAGATTAAGATATATTGCTGGGAAAAACAAACTAAATTTCAGGTACACAAGCTCTCCTTCAGATGACCCAAAAGCTTGTCAAAACACTTCTAAATAAATATTTCCATTTCATGAAGACAGTTACATCTGCCATCAAATTTGCTTCTCCTCTAACTTGACAGTCAAACTGTTAATCCATGTGCAAAGAGCCAGCAAAGCAAAGGGTATTAGTTCAGACAGCAGCAGACACCCATTCTTTTATTAGGTTCCTGTTCCTGAACACTACAGCAAATATTACTACAATTTTTTAAGCCTGTACAGTAGGAACAAAAATTACATAAATTAGCACCCTTGTAAATTAAGGCTCCTTACTGTTAAAGAACAAAACAAACAGACTGGGTAACAGTCTTTTATCTTTTTCACACTCACATATTCTTCTCATGCAATGAGACGACTGACAGATGTTGAACAAATCATCTTTGAAAAAGCAGTTTCAGAGGACTACCACTGCACATTTTATTTTGTGCCTAGATTTTTACTTTGCACAGTCGTATTTTAAGCCATGATCTTGGTTGAACTTTTACATTTACAGCACTGCAACATTAAATACAACAAGCACATAAGCATGAACTTTGTGAGATTCCTCTGACTCGCCCTAGTAAGCTTTCTGTCAAGTCTCAAATAAAACAATCCCAGGAGTTCTTCTACACACTTCTCAAATTAACAAGCAATCATGTCTTTGTTCCCCAGCAAACTCAGAGCTGCATTACCCTGAGTAAAGAGCAGACCATTACATGTATAATGTCATCCCTAATTCACTTAGTTACGAGTAGCGTATCTCCTACTTCATGCCCCTCAAGGGTTCTGATTCTCTCCTGCTCACAATATTACACTGCTATCTAACTTCATGTAGTTAGAGGAGAGCTCTGTATCTTCAATGAGTTGAAGAGAAATCTTTGTTGGTCAAAACCTTTCTTTCTTAAAGCTTGTGTAAAACTGAGGAGATACTCTCAAGAGTGATATCCCTGTAAGTTTGTAAACAGAAGTCTGGCAGTAAGATAACATACGCAGAAAAATCTTTAACTTGTGAACCTGCTTTATACACAACTATACACTAGCACTAACCAAACTTTGTAAAAGATGGCACATTATGCTCCCAAGACTAAACACAGGGAAAGTACATTAGCTGGCCACAAGTCTTAGAAGTCAGTGTTTTGACCGTTTAAAATTTTGGATGCTTTTTCAATTTCTCAAACCTAGAGACTCAACCAAGGCATATTATTAGGCAGGTATGTCAAGAAGAGTTCAAGCTCTTCCAGGCATTCTATGCTGAGAACAGTTTTCTTTTATGTGTACAAGCTTCCTTCTATCCCTTTTTGGAATAAATAAATTAAAACCCTGGGTAGGACAGATGATGAGCAGCATATCCAGCAGAGGAAAAGATAATAAGCTAGTGCCTGAGGCTGGCACTAGCAGAAGCACAAGCTGGCACAGGCTTTTACAAGCCAGTAGGGACAATAACTGGATGGACAAAGCAATGATGCAGCAACTTCCACCCATAGGAGAGAAAAAAGAAGTGAGGTGCTTTCACTCCTTCCTGTTCAGTCTGTGCCACCTCAGAGAACAGGGTTCAAGACTTACTTGCCCAAAACCAGAAAGCCTCTTTGTTACGGCACTGGTTTAACAAATGGGAGTCCTGGGCTCTGGGTCCTTTTCCAGTGACAGTTTCTGTCTTTTGTTCAGCATCTACTTAAAATTCATACACAGTCTAAAGATACGGGCTCTCCCTCCCTCTCTCCTTCCCAAGGAACCTCTTGTTGCCTCACCTGCAGAATTATATCCTGGCTCTTTCTCCAACACAGCACCAGTGAGGATTTTGGCAGATGGTCCTGATATTATGAGAGCTATGAATGCTGCTACTGAGAACTGGCTTTAACCTTGTGGAGTGGGCAGCCCCCAGAGGAGAGAGGGCCTGGCTGCTTCTGAAACTCAGGAGGAAACTGGTCAAGTCTCCTACATCCTGGGGGAGTGCTCTGGGAAATGGATTGTTATTTGTCAAGGGAGGGAGGCACTACAAGATAACTCATGACAACAGATTCTGCTGCTGCTGTGTCCCGTGTGGAGCTGGCTCCAGCAAGGGCAGTCAGAAATGTTTACCCAAGCACCCACACTGGGGACACACAGGGCCAGGTCCCTGGCTGGGCTTCAACAAGAAAGCGTTGCTAAATTCAAGGCTTTGACTAGCATGAAAATGGGTTTGAGGCCCAAGAGAAGAATGAATTTTGTACTCTGGGCAAGTCCAGGCTGTCCAGGGGTGAGACTGCTCAACTGAGCCCCCAAAAACAAGGGAGACAGATACATCTAGCTGATTAATAACAATGAGCTGATGGTAGTGACTGATTCCCAGTTCAGCATCTACACATCAGGAATAGAATCATCTCACCAAACATATGTATCTCAGCCATTTGGGCCAGGCTCTTTATTCAGGTTCATGCCAAGAAAAAAACAATACCCACAGGTGATTCACCTGATCTGCTAAGGATGACTGAAAAGTTCCCGGTTTGTCTGCTGAGTACAAAAGGAGCCTGTGGTGAGTAGCTCACATATAGGCATCAATATTTAGCCGTGCAGGTGCTTATGTAAGCATGGCACACAAGGCACACAAGGCCCACAAGGACTGTGATGCTGCATTTTGCAGTGTCCCATCACTCGAGTAGGACACTTACCAAGTTCAAAGAGGACCCAGGTCAGGTGACTCCAGGACTGTGCTGCCTGGTTTCTGGTCTTATGTGAGAACACATCCCCAGCAACTCAGAGCATGGTGCCTGTGTGGAAGCTTGAGGAAGCTTTCAACAATTTAAAAAAAAAAAAAAAAAAAAAAAAAAATATAAATATGGGAAGAAAAAAAAAAAC
>VZTE01001288.1:311646-376195 GCA_013397775.1 Eulacestoma nigropectus | reverse complement strand
AAAAAAAAAAAAAAAAAAAATATATATATATATAGGAAGGTAAATACAACACCCATACAGGACAGAAAACATTTTTGGGTATCACAGGAACATGCCATAGTTTGAAAGCTTTCTATTGGCACACACTCACTGGACGCACATCAGAGGCATCTGTGGCAGTGTTCTTCCCTTGGGTGGGTTCAGAACTGAATCACACCAGGTTTTGGAATGAATCTTCGAATTTTATTTCCTCTGAAAGGATCTGAGGTCTGGTGCACAACAACTGCTGTGGGAAATCAATCACATGTCGTTAGAGGGTTTGCTCCAAAACTGCACTATTTCTCCAAATTGCAAATCTATACTTAGGCAGTGAGGAGCATGTTCCAAAGGTAGCAAAAACAATATTCAAACAAAAAACCCACCTGAATTCATATTTTTATTGCTCAGATTGACTCTGTGAAATCAGGGGTTTATTGAAGCTGCTATTGGATGAGGATATGTTATGCAAAAGCTCAGAGCAGACTATCCTAACTATTCCTTTAAATATATGGAGTCTTGGATTATGCTTTAATCCAAGACTTGGGTTGGTCCTTCGGTTATCCAAACTATGCTACTGTTAACTTCTCTAGCATCTTCCAACTGTTAACTTTCTTAAATTATTAACTTAGGGTCCACAGAAGTAGAAAAGATAGCCTTACATTTCCAGGAGCACTCCTGAAACACAGAATGTCATCCACACTTCAGGAAAAGCTGGTTTTCTAGGCTCTGATCCAAATTTGTGAGAGGATGTTACTAGGAGTCCAATAAGGCAACCAATTTCTCCAAATTAATTAGGATGTTACAAGCAGAGAAAATATTCCATATACAAACAAATCATCAAAGTTTAAAGATTAAAGTACACAATTTTTACAAGATCAAAGACATTTTAGTAGACTTTATTCTAGCAGTAGGTCAGCTAGGTCACAGCAGGATGTCAAATCCTGCAATCCATGAGGTATTTTAAAGAGCAAGAAACCAGACAGTACTGAAGATGATTTACTTTTATACGAATAAAGAACAATAGAACTGGTCCACTTCTGTGTTCCGTGAAAACTTAATTCACATTAAAAAAAAAAAGTTTAAAAAAAAGTTTACAGATAAAATCAAGACAATCAACCAGAGACTGGAAAATCAGCATTTCTGGAATTGCTATTCAGAGGGAATTTCCAACTGAGGCAACACAGACATTTTCTTTGGACATCTAATAGATGCTGATATAAAGATTCTGAGCCATTTTAGGGGAGAGATACAAATATGAGCCTGCTACATAGTAGAACACACATAGACTCTTTTCATATAATTATTTTAGATGAGTTCATAATTCATTTCACCCTGTTAGCACATGGTAGTTACCAATTCGGACACAGCTGAATACCTGAAAAATCCAGACAGTACCCAATAAAGGGAGAAATATCTGAGATACTAAGTTCATTGTCATCAAAAATACAAAGGCTGCTACCTGGGAAACTGTGAGGAAATCCTTGAACAAAGCACCAACGATGTCAACAGTGGGGACAGGGTAAAGTGGTAAGAGGAAGAGTTTGTCTGGAAGTTATCACAGAGCTAACAGCTTCCAATGCACTATGCTAGCAGGGAAACACTAAGCACTGTATGGGATAAGACGCCAAGGCACAGAAATACCAAAATATCACAACTCCCATGCAAATGTCCCAGGGAAGAAGCCTCCTTCTACATGTGTGCAAGGATGAGGTGTTATTCAGTCCTAGGAACAGCAATTATTGTATCATTTGTTTACTTTCCCTGTCATGTTGCAGTGGGTTTCCACAGGATGCTGGAAGAGGCCACATGTTCTCCCAAGGGCAATGTTACTCTGATTCCACATTGCTCCACCTTGCTCCCTTTCTCAGCACATTTTGGTCACCTCATATATGCGAACTGTGAAATTGTGGAAAATGAGCTTCAGCCAGTCCCACATAGGTTTGCATAGCTCCTGTCCACTTCTGTGCTGATCTGGCTTCACTGCCAGCTCAGAAGTTCTCTAGGCTGTAATCACACTCCCTACTGTCAGTGATACACAGAGAGTTTGGGGAGAAACTTTCATTCACATCACCATGGCAGCTGTAACACAGCTCTCATGAGGAGGTTAGCTCAGGTTGGTAAGTCATTTGTTGGTTTTACACTTGACTGCCCCTTATCTCCTCCACATCCTTTTGGGCAGCAAGCCCCTGCCCTTGTGATTGTTGACTATCTGCCTTTTCTTTCCTGAAAACTTCCTTTAGCTTGGGGCTGCAATTCCTGCTTATACAGGTTCTTGCGGAGAACTCAACCTCTACTTTTAAGGTATTGCTAAAAACCTCCAGTGTCTTCCTGGCAAGCCAGGGCTTAGATGCCTCTAGAGGATTTCAGGAGAAGTGTGCCAGAGTCCCATGAATCTTGGGTCACAGTAAGCCTTCTTTGGTACTACTCTCAATCAACAGTCACACTCAGATACTAATACAGCTTCAGAAAAACAGCAACCTATGCAGCATCTGGCCCACCCTCCCACAAGAACTCCCTGACGAGGAACAGTCTGCTTAGTCAAGCAAATCCTCCTCATTAGATCCAACCTCTGCAGGCATTACATACTAGCACATGAAGGTTATCTCTCCGAGCAGGTAAATAAGAGAAAGAGGAGTGGATACATACAAAGGATCCAAAAGGATCTGAAGTCTGGTACACAACTGCTGTGGGAAATCAATCACATGTCGTTAGAGGGTTTGCTCCAAAACTGCACTATTTCTCCAAATTGCAAATCTATACTTAGGCAATGAGAAGCATGTTCCAAAGGTAGCAAAAGCGATATTCAAACAAAAAGAAATCTCAGCTTCAGGGCAGGACATGTTAAGTATGTTAGGCAGGTGCTAAAGGACCCCACCTGTAAAGCTGACAGTGAAACAGGAACCCATGCTGCCAAGATGCAATTACTTGACTGGAGATACTCAGCTTCTCACAGACAATAAAACTGGGACATGATTAAATGATGAATTCTCTCCTTAACATCACAGTTCACAATTGGCACCATGATTCTATAGTAGGTACCCAAACACTTCTGAATAACACCATTTATTGAAAATGTTTTGAAAATACATTTGCACATTACAGACAATCTTAGGAAATTCTTCACTTTTCACAAAGCAGTGGCCAGTGTCTCTCACTGGGGAAGACATACAGTGACACCAATTCTGCTGTCAGTATTTCTAAGGCACATATTCACAAACTACTTTAGGTAAGTGCTGCCATAAAAATACATTTTATGTTTCATTACCATTAAAGCTTCTTTAAGTGAAGAGACAAATTTGCTGTGTAACCTGAGATTTTCGAGAGCAATGCACAGCTCTCAAACTTGCTGTTTTACAAAGCTGTAATAAGGAACATAGTGCTTTTTATTTTTGTGCAGATACTGATTTTTGATGAATTAAAGAAGTCACTTTGCCCAAAACCAAAATTAATCTCAACACTCAAAATTCATAATTTTTCTTTATAGGAAAGTGTGTTCCAAACATCTGGAGTCCATCAGTTACACAGCCCAGGTTCAGCTTCTGTGACAGGTTTGATGACGCCCCACTGCTAATGGCATCCAGCCTTACACCCAGAACAGCCCCTCTCACCTTCCTCTTCTGTCTCAGTGGTTCAGGATGCAGCCTGGGCTTTGCAGGGCTGCCTGCAGCTGTGATGCAGTGGAATAACCTGTGATTTCTAAATTTAAATACATCATTCCCATCTACAGGGGAATAAATGCCATGATGATGGAGTGGTCACAGGATGCAGGAAAACAAGGGTGAACCTTACTTAATTTGCTTCATACTTATTTACTGCAATTAACTGAGTGTGGCACAGCTGGAGCCCAGAGAACACCCCAGCTTTATGACTGGTTTTTCTACAACTTTCACACAAGTGTTCAAACTACAGTTTAACATATGAATGTATTTACTTTCTCTCTTACAAAACACAAATACAAAACCACCCTCTAATACCATTTCTGTAATTTTGTAGGTCAGAATTATGTTCAGTATTATCAGACTTCCAGGAGAAGTAGAGCAAATGAATTTATGTGAAATCAAATTGCTTATCAAAACAAAGTGAAAAAATTTGCATCCAACATTAATTATTATAATCACAAAGAGCTGAAATACAGCAACCATTTTTCATTTGGACATATTGAACAGCAAAAAAAAAGTAAAAAAATATATATATACAAGCTTAACAGGGAAAAAAACCTGTAACAGTTTTCTACTGCTCAAGAATAAGACAATTTTCCCTTAAACGTTTTAGTGCATTCCCCCTCATTCCCAAGAACTAATGCATTTTGTCTTTCTGTTCTAAGGCAAACTGAAACCAGTCAAATCTTCCTTCAAATCAAGAACAGCTGTGAACCAGTGAATTGATACATATTCACCTGAGATCACTCTAAAATATAGGACAAGATGAATGATGATTAACAGCTAAGGTGCACAACCGTTTGGTAACTTTTGAAGAGAAACAGCATTTACACAGAACAGTTTTTGCTACAGAACAGTAAAACTGTCATCTGTAATGAGAATTATTGAAAACAGTAGACGAAGAAGCAGTACGAGAACTGCAAGCAGCTTACTCTTCTACTTTCTTCTATTCAACATTGTCCTGTTCCCAAGTTTCTGTAACATAAAAAGAGGGAGAGGAAGGAAGAATAAATGTAAAAAAATCAATTATTAAAAATATTTCATCTGTAACTCAGTTTATTTCAAGCTTATGTAATTTTCACTCAAATTTGTTGACTGATTTCAAAGTAGTCCTATGTAAATAGTACAAGTAGATGCATTTCATCTGGATCAAACAGCATAAAGCAAAACCATGAAGCTAAATATAGTCTACATGTGTATCCATCTCTGATTAATGGGTAGAATTAATCACAAGACAAAAATAAATTAGACAATGCTTCTATCACTCTTTAATATCTGGATTTAGTTATTTAATCCTTTCTAGAGTAATTCTGTTGAATACAATTGGTATCCGCTAGTGACATGTTCCAACAAAATCAGCTTGGCTACTGATAACCTTTTAAAAGCATCACAACAGTACAATCATCCAAGCACTGAACAAGTCATGCTGTGACAGTAAACAGAGAACTACCATTCATAAATTCCACTGAGGAAAGCAAGGGCTTTTCCAGAGGGACTGTCCTGTACCTTGTGTTGGTCTCAAGAAACAGAACCATTGTGAAGTTTGGACGTGGGAAGGATCCAGGCCAGAGTGAAAAGGAACGTTTTGTCTACTTATTTTTTGTTTATTTTAGGAAAGGTACTGTATGTACATGTACCAGGTCATTAAATCATTTAACATTCTGTTCTTCACTCTCATGGTTTGGGGATGGATCATTATCTTTAATAACAAGTGTACATGAGAGCAAAAAAGAATTCAGTTGAAAATCACAGAAGAAACCCATGCTGCATCTAAGGACTGAACTCCCAATTTCTAGTATCTCATGCCACTGCTTTTATCAGGAGACCATCAGGCAGAAATGCATCATTCATATGTAGCCTTAATCGTCTGCTTGGCACAGCTGCTTAGTGTCTACACCACATGAGACATAATGAAAGGAGAAAGCTGTGCCCTCCTTACAAAAGGGCTCAGAAATACTGAGAAGCTGAATGAGTGTCATACTAGCCCCAGCTCCGATGAATCTGCACAGGAAAAATAAAGTGAGACTAAGTTTCAAGTCCAGATCCTGCAGAGATCAGGTGTCTCACAGGAAATACAAGCTCCAAACTGAAAGGAAATCTATGACTACCATGCTTACAGGGGAGTAAACAACCAATCCAACATCACTCTGGCAAAGCCTATGGCAAACAAAGCTACAATTTTATAAAACTTGTTTGTATCTCTATCACTTCAGATTAAATCCAAGTGTTTATGTTGGGATGTCTTTGTGGTATCAATGCATCAGATGCAATTACAGGTAAATATTCATGCAAAATTAAAAGTCATCTCTCTATAGTGTACTTGAAGTGATTCCAACTTGTAAACTGAAAACATGAAAAACCCCGCCATAATTTAAAAATGTATTTTCAATGTACCTTCGAACTCTAACACAACTTGGTTTTGTACAGCATCCTACATATAAGATACACCCAAAATTCTTAGCAGATTTTAACATCTCAACTGCAGATTTAAGCAGCAGAAGGGAAAACAATTAAATGCTACAGACAAAAAAAGGTGACATAAGCTCTCAGATGGTACTTGAAACAAAATTAAGAAAAGTAAGTCAACTTTATCTCCTGTTTTAAGTCTAGAATAAATCAGTGTCATAAAGCAGTATCAAAACATTTCAGTTTACCTCAATAGCATCATCCATTTCTGTGCTCTCATACAATCATTTCAGCTTGTGTCAGAATAAGGAAACTCTTTTTCTGGAGAGCTGTCATCGCTTAGGTCACTGTAGCTGTCACTGTTGGAACCAATAAGAATTCAGAAGGATCTAAACCAAGTATTTTATTCCAAGCCCTCCAACCCATGATGCATATAATCAACACTTTCCTCAAATGCAACCCATTTCCAGAAAACTTCCTTAAGCTCATGCTTAAAATACAGTAATTTAGAACACCTTCCTCTAAAGGAATGGAATGAAGTTTGGAGTTCAAGACCTGATGTGAAAGAATGTTCTACCTGATAAATAGTATGTTCAATTTCTTTTTGCTTGGCTCCTGTACATTCATTCTACATTTTGCTGGTACTGTGTGTCTATGATCATGGTTAACAACATAGAATAAAAGGTATTCAGAGCTAAAATAAAAGGAATTTCTCCCTTACGGTAAAGAAAATCATTGTTTTAACAAAAAAAAAGTTAAGACAATTTTATTAGCACAGAATTCTTCAATTTACACTTAAATTACAATCCTTGCTCTTCTAGTCAGAACACAAATAATTTTCATTGCACCAAGCAATATCCTGAGAGTTTTTCTAGAAGTTTTATCCCTTTTTGCTGTGTCCTGAGAGAAGCAGACTGGTTTTCACAGACCAAACTGCCATGCAAGTGATTGTTTTGTAAGCAGCAAGAACAAGGAAACAGTGAAGAACAGGAATCACCACAGTGACTGAGAGAAAGAAGTGCCCACAAACCACATTTTCGGTCAGTATGATTTTTACTGGATCTCCAAGTTTATCTTTAATCCAAGTGCACTTCAGAAGTGCCTCCAGCCTCAACCCCTTCCTACTATACTTCACTTCCACAGTCTGTTTTCCAGACACTTGAATTTCCCCAGATGAGAAGCCAGCAAAAGGAGCCCAGGGAACTGACAAATGCATTTGAGCAGCAGTGATTCTGGTCAGTCCTGTGACCCTTCAGAGAACATGGTTAGCACAGTACAGGTGGGGATCTCAGACCTCATTTGTGTGGGAGCATCGTGACAGCCTTGGGTACCAACTCTACGCCAGCCACTGCACAGCTGTCTTGTCACATCTCCCTTTCACCACACTCCTTCATCCTCCAGACAACAGGAGCCCACTCCCCGTCTCTGGGGATCTCCTACTGAGACATCAAGCCCATGACCCACCCAAACAGAGCCTTATCAGTGGATCCCAGAGACTGCCTGCTGGGTAATGCTTCAAGGGAACCATGCAGCCCCGCAGCTGGAGATCTTTGACTGAGACTGCACTGTGGAACAGTGAACCAACTGCACTCAGCTACTCTGGTGCTTGTTATGGAGCACTGCTAGGTAGCCTGAATTTCACCCCCTCTTCTTTGAGAGAAAAGGAAAACCAAAGAAAGAATAGGTAAAAAACCAGACACTTAAACAGAGTGGGACAGGAGGAATGGCACCAACACTCACCTCGTTTAATTTCTACCTCTGTTAGGGAAGTCTCCCGCAGCTACAGCAAGTCACTGGACCAAATTTGTGTAAAACAGCACAGATATTCTGGCTGTCCTAACATTAAGACTTTGTCTACAGCGTTCTGCCCTTTCTCTGCATGCCACACACACTGCTGATGTGGTTCTTATAAAGAGTGTGTCATATCAGGCTAGTGTGAAATGCTCAATTTCAACAGTTCACCAGCTGGTGATCAGTGACACAGTTCAAGTGAGGAAAGTGTTGTTAACAGTATGATCAAGCATGCCAGATGCACACAGACAAACACAACATCACCAACGTTGTACTTACTTTTTTCTGAAAGTACCCATGGAAACATGGAACAAAAATTCAGTATTATTAAAACAGTTTTGCATTTTCACATCACAGCAAAATACCAAATACTGTCCACAGAACAAAGAGTAAAACTGATTGCAGAGAACTGCGTGATCTTACGACAGCCCAGATTTAAGCCCAAAGTCTTCAGAGAACTTCTCTATTTTAATTAGCTCTGCTGCCCAGTGGCAATCACAGCCCCAAAACATGCCAGAGCTCTGTATACAACACAATATGGGAGTCAGACGCTTAAGTAAAAGTGCTCACAGACCAATAAGGTGAGTGGAGAACTGCCCAGCTTCACATCTTGGAGGCAGCCAGGTGCTGATTCTCACCCAGCATTCTCATCATAGGTCCTCCCCCACTCAGTGACACAGGTTTTAGAGGCATTTGCCCACAGAAGCCGTCACACAGCCTGGATGCTTCTGTGATTTCACTGACTTACCATCCCAACTTCCTAAGCCTGTTTTCAGTTTGCTGAAGCTGAGGCTCAACTTGGCCACTAGCACAGAGGCTAAAACACTTACTCAGCTGATGACAACTTTGCCCCTGTTCCCACACTGCCCAATTTCAGTACAAGATTTGACACTACATCCCAGAGAAGGGCTGTCATCACCACATTCTTGACTTGGCAAGTAGCACCTCACAGTCTCCCCTATTTTAGGGCTGCTCTATGGGATGTAAGTCAGTTTTATGTCTCACAAGCAGGCCACAGGGTAAGAAAGGTAGGGGAAATACCCAGGTATGGATCAGCCCTTGGGCTTCAGACTCAGGTAGCTGTCAGTCTCTCAGTTTCAGCTGCTTGAATGATATCTTTAAGCACACCCAGAACCCGTGGCATCATCTTTAAAATAACAACTTGGACCCCAAGGAAACCAGAACTTCAAGAGTTAAGCGGCCAGTGGACTTGAAAGCAAAGAGGAACTTGTGAAACTTGGCATATCTACATCTGTGTGTCACAGCTTCAAACCAGAACTGCTGTCAGGTTTCTAAGATTTACTCTGATTTCAAACATATCAAACTCATGTAATCTGAAGGAAAACTGCAGGTGGCATTAACCATAAACAAGCCATCTTTTCTCTTTGGAATAAATGTGTACTTTGTTCCAAATTACAATGAATTGTACACAGATACTAAACACAAAACCCAAATGGATGCTTCCTGTGCACAGTTGGTAATATTAAGTAACCTTACTTAAATCTGCTGGCTGTGAAAGTGGTAGTGGTGAGAAATCAAATAAACCCAGCTTTCCTTTATGAAATTCTTTTTCACACTGAGCCAACCACTGAAAAAATATGCTTACATTTGCTTCATCCAGTTTTCTCTCAGTTTGTGTTCAAATTAATTAGTAATTATCTTGGGCAGGAGCCTGACACCCATTTCATCTTATTTGTAACAATTCTTACAACAGTGGACTCCCAACAAAAAGAAGCTACTGAGCAGATCTGAGGCCACCAGTTCTAAAACCTAACCCAAACAGTTTTGTTTTGTTTTTTTCTTTGTGGGATCTGGAATATAAAGAAGTGACCAAGGACAAAAAAACAAAACAAAACTCTATGCAGTGTCACTGCATCTAGTCAGTCACTTTAGTTTTTAAGATGAAGAATTTTGGTCACTTTGCTCCTGTAAAGTGGGTACTCTTTGAACATTCTGGTTTTCACTTGGAAAATCGAGATCAATATTCTTTAGAAACAAAGTATTTGGCAGTTTCAGGGGAGCTTTTCTTTCATTCATTTTTAATGCACAATTGACAAATAACTGCTTTTCCAGAAACATAAGGAATTTAAACAATTATTACAGTAATGCTATGCCCTGCAAGGAACCAAGCTAAGTGCATTTCTTCCTCAGTGCAAAATAAAAATACATAAAGTACAGATAAATTTAGTACAGGCTGCAGTTGTTTAAGTTGTTTAGCTTTTGAAGACTCAGCAAAAGGAAATCTGTAAATTACTATCACTTACTTCCCCCCAAAAACTGAATTATTAAGTCATTAAAACACTATTTTGAATAAATGCATATTTGATTGTGCAATTGTTATAATTGCAATCACCCATATCCTCGGTATATATTTTTATGATCATTATACGGTCATAAAAATAACAGATATAATTTATGGTCATAAAAATTATAGATATCATTTATTATGATGGTCATCATGATACAATCCTATGCTTCCATAAAACATCATTTCATTTGGGAATCCCTCAGCACATACCCAAGACTCCCCAGTTCTGACCTGCCAGCCACCTGCACTCACTTAACTGGACCTAGGATAACATCTTCATCTGGGATAGGCACCAGCAGCTGCCTACAATCACTGAAGAGAAACAGGCACTTGCAGTGTGGAAGGCATAACTCACCCACAGTCGGTTATCATGTTAGTTATAATGAGCTATTTGGTTCCTTAAAGTGCATTTTCACTTAACAACTACAGAAAAAGACCTGGGGTGAGTAGCTCAGAAGGGTTTTCACTGTAAACATCTAACATTTAAATGACAAAGTTAACTGACATAACTAACCATTACTAAGTACCAATATGGTTAAGAAAGGATTTCCTTTAAAACTTTTCCGTAGTTTTCTCTAAGAGCTCTGAGGGTAACAGGGTCTTTATTGCCCCAACAGAGTCTTTGGTGCACTCACCTGGGACCTGCACCACTGGAAGGTCACTGGAGCCAGAGCACTCGCCTTCTGTGGTGACTGTGGTACTGACTCCTGCTGGAAAGGACACCATCCCTACCAGGACAGCTCCCACCCTTGGCTCCTAGATTGTCTTCTTTTGTGGAGCAGCCCCTCTCTTGCTGCTCTCTTGACAATCTTCAAATCACATTTCCTTCAAATCACATGCCTGGATTTGGCCAATGCCAGAAGCATAATGCTGTGTTAAATGTGTTCTTGACTGGGGACAACGTACAGGGGACATCAGGCACCAGAACGTGTCACACAGGTTGTCTCCTGTTCTGTTCAGAGGTGCTTTCCTCCACAGCTGGTCTGGGAGATAGATAGCTGGACTATGCTAATGCAGTAAGCACCATATGGGCAAATTTTCTGAGTTTTTTGGTGTTTTATTTAATGTACCATTCCTTCTGTCCTCCAGCCACTTTTGTTCCTTGTCTCTGAACACAGCTCATATGTCATCTTTCATTAATAACCTGCCCAGAACTCAAAAGAGTCCTCTGTTTGGTGCCTCACATTCGCATATTCACTAATGCTTTGCAAAAGTTTTTTCTGGCAGTAGTCAGAGTTGCCCATGCTTACTCACCTAGGAACACCTCTCACTTCCTACATTTCCTCTGATGTACTGGAGATTTGTGTTTAAATTATTTATCTTTAGCTTATCCTCTTCCTCCAAAGATGCCATTATATTCAGCAGAGATGACGAAATTCCCTACATATTTTTTTGTTACTTCTTTGTTCTGAATAGCGCTTTCAGCTCTTATTCAAATGACATTATTTGCAAATATAATTAATGCGCTCTGACTTACTCTTGCAGGCCATTAATAAAGGTGCTGGTTGTAGACAAAGAAGAAATAAAGCCTGCTGATGCTAAACTGGATAAGGGAAAAAAACCAAAACAAAACAAGCAACATGGCTTTATTGTACACCAGTGGTTTTGCAACCCATACGATAGTGTTCCCAAAGATAAGTCAATTTTTATTGATTTTTTAAAATTAAACTACCTAAGTCTCAGTAAAAGCCAACAACATTACATGTGAAGTTCCCCTCTTCATCCACTAGTTTCCTATTAAAACCTTTTGTTTTCTCTTATAAAGCAGTGTATTTGTGGGTATTGTACACTTTGAGTCTCATGTGGTTTTGGTTTTCTCTGTCCTTGAAAATGAAAACGTAAATTGGCAGCCTCCCACCATCTTCCTCACTTCTATATGAAATGGTAACTTCAGTATTTCCATGGAAAGGTTTGGAAAAGGTCATGATCTAAAACCATTCACAAGGAAATGAAGTGCACAGCATTTTTTGATGGTTGGGCACTCATGCCATAAAGCACAAGAGGCTGAAACCACAAAGGCAACTTGGGTGCCGAACAACCACTTCAGGTAAATGAGTAACAATTAATCACTGAGTTAATCTGATCCTTTGGTCAGTTCTTGACTGTTTCTGTATACACCAAGGTTTCTGGGAACTAAATTTACCCCAGAGGATGCATTCCAGTCTCAAACTAGGTATGCTCATGCATAGGTATGCTCATGCTCAGACTAGGCCTCACAAAAATTTAAGAGACGGTTAATTCACTTTCATTTAGTTAGGGCACTCTCCTGGAAGTTGTAATGCATCTTTAAATTTATTATTAGCTTTGCTTACAAGCTAGGGCTTCTGTCCAGGTGTCAAATATTCTAAAATTGCACCCTAATTATGGGGCTGTTAAATGTTCTGGAGTAATAGTTTCCTGTTAAGACTCTCATGCTGAAATACATATTTCCTTTTGTCTCAGGACTTCATCATTCACTCTCTTTTTAGTGTTTATGGTAGCCTTGCATAGGTAACCTGCTCAACTTGCTGGTCTCCACAAATTCTCTTGCAGCTTCCTTTACTCTAGTCAGCAGCACAACTACAACTCGTGTGGGCGGTGCTGGATGAGGCGTGCAGAAAATCCTCTCCTCAGATTTCTTTCAGCCTTGTTATGACATGCCTTAGTTTTACAACTCAATGAAATCACCAGCATTCCAGGGTTTAAGGTTTTACACTGGAAATCTTTCCACTCAGCAGGTGGGTATGTTAATATGACTGCGTGTGCTGTAATGAGCACTGCGATTCCCTCCTCAACAGTCTTCCCTACAAAATGTTCCTCTTTTAGCCTCAAAATGCTTTCCTATTCCAGTGCTCCTTCTCAAGCCACAGGGGTTTTGCTTGATTGCTGTGTAACTAGGTAAATAGCAAAATCTGTAATTTTATATATTAAGTTTTGGGGTGTGGATTTTTGTCTTTGCTAAATGTTTTAAGATTTGGTAAGAGTTTATGAATATGAATATGAAGAAAAAGAGTTGGGTATACATTTTGAATGGTTAATTCAAGTAAGTCTAAGTGGGGCATGTTCAGTAATGGCTGAAACTTTAGGTCAAGGTTAGATAGCAGGGTTGCTATAATGCTAAGGGATATAAATTAGCAGGACACATGCAGAGCACTCATTTAAAAAAAGTAATTTTTCTTTATCTCAGAGAAATAAATAGGCTTACTTATGGGATGAAGCAGTGTAAGAAAGGATATTGGGAGCTGTGAAGCAAGAGCCAGAGTGCCCACCAAGAGGGTAAGACTGAAGATCACTATGATGGAAGACTCTGCCTTGCCAAGCATCACAAAAATTTGATCTGTGTATTGCACCAGCTAAGATTTTAAAATGTAGCTAACGTTGTGACCGCTACTAACAATGGCAGGCTAAGGTAATATAGGAGTGTTTCAATCAAGCTGCAATTTGCAGATCAGAAATTCATTCTCTTTGTATGTAATCATTCCACAACTGGGCAGAGTGAATAAAACCTAATAAACCTACTCCATAAAGGAGTAGGGAACCAAAACAGATTGGTCTGGTCTGGCCTGGCTATTTTCCCATTACTACTCACACCTGAATAAAGTTTCTGTTTCTCTCTTAACACATGGACCTCATTTTAATAGAATACAAGACTCAAGAAGAAAAAAAAAAAAGCCCAACACACAGAATTAATAAGTTTGGTGTCTTGTTTAGAGGAAAAGCCAACATGCCAAAGTTGCATCTGTTCAATGTTATTATTCAGTCATTTTATGATTTTTTTTCATTTTTTGTTATTGTGCCCAAGGCTTCCCTCTGACTTATCACTGCTATTATAATGAAATTATAACTGTTATTAATATCATTGAAATAAAAAAGAATTAGTTAACCCTGGCTAAAAAAACATTGTTACATTCAATAAACCAAAGCCTCTGTGTCCACGAGACTGAGGACAGAGTTTTGGCTGAATCATCCGTTTCTGACTTAGAGCCAAATCCTGTAAGTCTAAAGGTATCCCAACGGTTTTATTTCAGGCCTGTCTCTGAAAGATAGTATTTATTATTTAGCTACTGCAAAATAAAATCAGTGTTTTCTTTGTTGCTGCTATCATCATTCAAGTACAACTAGGTAAGAATTTCACTTCATTGCTTGATCCTCTAACGAATCTCTTTTCCTATGAAGCCATGGAAGTTAACCCAGGAGGCTGCTATCTTCATTTGAATTTACTAAAGGTTTTTTACTTTTTTTCTGATTGTAATGTGAGATTCTGGCTTTAGCCCTAATAGCCTCTGAAAAGGAAGAAGTGAGGAACTGTGCTTCCTGCTTACAGGTTATTTTACACCCAAGTTTATGACAGGCACATACAGCAACAAGTAAATCAATACATGAAGAACTCCTTTTCCTCTTCTGGGCTTCTGAATTGAAGGACGGGATAGCCCCTCCAAAAATGTGACTGTTAAACTGCAGGCAAGCAACAAAGAAAGATTACCTTGGAGACAATTTACATCCACGCTGCAGGTATGCATTCAGTGTCCCAGTTGCTGCTAGCAACAGCCCAAGGTATGGTGGTGAAGGTTTCATAGGTCTGGAGGAAAATTCTGGGTGGAACTGAACTCCCACAAAATACGGGTGATCTGCAAGACAGACATCAAAGAAAATTACACAATGTAGGAAGAAGATAGTAGAAAAATTTTTAGGAAAAAACCTTATTGAAGATTTCAGGCAGGTGTCCAGAAGCCAGAGCAGCACATGTGAATTTAAGGGTGAGGCAGCAGAAAACTTCTTTCCACAAAAAGCAACTGACAAAAGAGGCAGAAGGTTAGTAGGGCAAACTAAGGAAAAATCATCCTACGATTCATAAAAGCTGAATAATAAACCTGTACCAACATGTAAGGGTGGGGAGAGGAAGGCACAATTGGAAAAGTCACAAAGTTTACATTTATCATGTTATTTTCATAGTATTTTGGGTTGCAGTATCTATTTATGCATGTCTATTCAGAACAATATGCTGCTTCATCCTCTCTTAAATCTTCACCTCTCTGTTTCTCACACAAAGCACCTTTTTACTACTGCTTCTGCTTCCCTTCTGTTTTCTTCAAAAGAACAGAGAAGGAAGAAAGTTTTTGTACTCTTTCATGCTAAGAACCTGTTCCTTCTCTGTTTTAAAGGAGCTAACATTAACCACTTCTAGTGCCAGGACACTGGACAAAACCAACTACAGATTCTTGTTCAACAGTTTCCAAAATAATTCCCAATATTCAAGGAATTACTCTGCAGTACAGAGTAAGTGATGAGAAGAAATCAGGGGTTTTCTTCTAGGAAGGTAAACTATATGGTCTAGTATACTGTTCTTCTCTCTGCTGCTGTATATTAAAGAGAACCTGGATCCTAGATTTATCCCATAACTTCAATGACAAAGCACCAAATATTTCCTGTGGGGATATTTTGCTACAAAGTGTTGTCTAAGCTAAGCTATCTGGTGTACTGTTATTTCTATGCTTCTGCTCCAATCCACTCTATTCCCTACAATGATTGTTTTTCTTTAGGAACCCATCTCTTTGCAGCCCACTGTGAAATAATTCCAGGTTTTACTGCTGCTTTTCTTTCTTTCACAGTAACATGCAATTTAAAATTTCTGCCTGATTTATTTCTCAGTGCTCTTTACAGAAGTTGTTTCATGCAGGGCAGACAAAATAACCTCCCAACACCAGCATGTGTAAGAGAGAATCTGTCAGGAACAAACTAACCCAAGAACATCCATGACAATTAGTAGTTTACAAATTCACCTCTATCCTTTGCTCTCAGATTACTCTATATGGCACAGCTGCTTGACATTATAAGTAAGTGTCCATATTCCAACTCTGGTTCAAAATCACAGCACAGTTCTTCAACATACCATGGAGAATATGAAATGAATTCTCAGGTGCATCATGCCACAAATAGCACTCCATAGGCTAATAATGTATTCTGATGATGATTTTATGTTTCTGTGCATGGAGTTTATCTTGACCAATGGCAATTAGGGGTCACATAAGAAAGGGAAATCAAAAAACCTTGTAGAGTAGCCTGCATCTTCAGGTGCCTGATAATTATCTAGCCAACAGTGACTTAACACTAAAGAGTTAATCAAACATCCAATCAAAATCAAAAAGATAGTTTTGAAAAGCTACTCTGTGTACCATTCAACAAATATATGCAGTGTAACTCTTTTTTATTTCAGAACCTTTTAGAAAAGACATCAAGTCTTACTTCATAAAGTAGTACTTCCAAAGTATCAAACACTCATCTCTCTGAATCACTTCTGTGAAAGAAAAGAGCTTGCTCTGACTTTCATACTTTCATTTATATGATTCTAACCAGAGGGTAACTGAAAGAGACAAACTGATTGAACAGCACCATGGGAGGTCTCTATTCCCTACCTCCTGCTCAAAACAGGGACAAATTCAAAGTTAAATCAGGTTGCTGACAGCTTTGTCTAGTCAAGTGTTGAAGGTCTGTACTGCAAGGTTGAAGATTTCACAGACTCTCTAGGTAATATACTCTGTTATGACAGCTAAATATTGTACCTTCATGTCGTTTAACAACCTATAGTTTATATAGTTTTAACAGATGAATAAGCATTACAAACATGTAAGACACTCACTCTCCAGTTCAATAATTTCCATCCTGTTCCCTTCTGTATCATGGCCAACAAATTTCAAACCTTTCTCTTCAAAGCAGTGAGTCAATTCAGGGTTCACCTGAAACATTGAAAGCAATAATAATTGTAGTTCTGTTTATTTTTGGATTTAACAAACAGTAGCAGTTAATTGTAATGTTTTTAACATGCATACAAGAATGAAAAGAACTGGGTAAGGGTTGGGAACTTTTGCTTTCTTGTTTTAACAACTCTGGCATAAATTTGTAAAAGTGGGCATGTTTATTAAATAAAGATATGAATCAGTAAAAGTTACAATGCAACATTAAAAAATTAAAGCCAGGGTCCTTTCTGCTTGCTGCCCTCCTGAATTCAAGCAGCCTGCATTCCCCCTTCTTTAAATGGCCCACTAGATGTAGGTGTAGAGTGACCTCCCCTTTGAACTGCATTTCAGTGGTTATGACAAAAGCTGTGATTCAGCTCTTCCTTCAAACTGAGGAGCTCTGCTGTCTCATTTCCTTGATGATGTTCTAACCACTCAGTTAATAGCCAAATTTTGAGCAGATTTACCACCATCACATTCTCCTCACTTTTAAGGAAGGTTAATATTGTCTGAATCACTTATAGCATGCACATATCTGATAATTCAGGCCCCTTTGAGACACTGATGGAGTCAGACCCCTTTTGAACTACCTCAGAGGTAACTCCAGGAGTCCACCTCTTGCCTGTCTCCTTGAATGACAGTATTTTTAAAGTACTCAAGCACTTTTTCTCAGATGTTTGCACACAGAGGAGTGGACCCATACAAAGGACATAGAGTTGGATGGTAGGAAGCAAGAGATCTGAACCAGCCTCTGAGCTGCAGATGCCTGAAGTCTGCCCACATTTAGACCAAAAAAGAATGTGCACTACCCATACATACTATGTGCCTTTAAATAAACCAAACTGGCCAGCGCATTTAAGCATTACAAGCCTTTACTTTTCAAATATTTCCCAGGAAGCCAAGCCAGGTAATCTCTGACATTGCTTTCCAAGAGCATTTTTCTAGATACTGCATCTACTCTACCACGAAAACGGCATACAACATTATTCCCCTCTACTGAACACTTGCAAGAACACCTCAGCAATAGTGTGGGTGGCACCAGGCCCCTCAGCACAAGAAAGAGATTGACATGAGTCCATAGGAGGTCCAACCAGAACGGTCAGGGGCTGGACCACATGCAACATAAGAGGAGACTGGATGAGCTGGATTTGTTCAGCCTGCGAAAGGGAAAGCAAAGAGTGGATCTCATGGCTGACTTCAGCTATCTATAGTATAGAGACACTCTGCTCAGAAATGCATAGCACGTGACTGAGACCAAAAAAGAAAGGCTCCAGGAAGTCTCCTATTAGATACAAGGGAAAAGGTTCACAATGAAGTGGTTAAGCATCGGAACAAATTGTCAAAAGATGTTGTGGATTCTCTCTTCAAAGAGATTCAAAATTAGATGGAACAAAATCCTGAGTGATCTAATTTTACAGCTGGCTCAGCCTCCAAACAGGGAGTTGGACCAAAAGACTTAGAGAGGTTCCTTTCAATCTAAATTATGCTATCTAACCACTACTAAATTTTGGTTTATGTTTATGTAAGAAATCTCCCCCTAGCTTTTTTTCTGCCTACCAAGGGAAACACAATTTGTCAAGTTTTACTTTTGAGCACAAAGTACATTAGCAGTGCTTACCTCATATCGATGCCTGTGTCGCTCCTCTACAAACATTTCATCACCATAAAGTTTCTCTGAATATACAACAAAAGAGAAATTAATGCCAATGTGTTGCTTTAATAGTTACTACAATTATTTCTTGTAATTTAAGCCTCAAAAAAAGCCACATTTAACATGTTAAACATAACAAGACATTATTCATCTCACGGCATTTTTTGGTTTTTCCTGAGTGATGACTAGTTTCTTTTAATTTACTGTTCTCTGAGTTTATTCAGGATTCATATTCAACATTCCTTGACTAGAAATATCTTAGGCAGACTAGAATCTAAACAGGCTTTAACTAATTCAAATTATAAAGCTCAAATAAATAAAAAAAAGTCTCATCGAACCAGCAATGTAAAATCCCTACCGAGTTTTACAACAGTTGCACACAAAAGATGCAGGGAAGGAAGCCTTTTAGTAACATCCGTTCCATTTTAATAGATTATGCATGGCACCTGGCATAATACCTCCAAACAACAAACAGAGAATATTGCTTTTCTCTGTTTTCCTGATCTCATTACCCAAATGACTCTTGCAGTCCTCTGTGTGTGATCTTGAATACTCCACATTTCACAGCAACAAGGAGCAAGTTAGAGGTATGCAGTAAACCAGATTTTAATCATATCTCTCACTTATCATGGCTCAAACTTCGCTCTAAATCTACCCTAAGGTCATTAGGATTACTGCCTTGCTAGGGGGTTGGTACAAGAACTAGACTGCCAAGAACATCTTCAAAAATTGTAGAATAATAGTACTGCCTTTTTACAAAAAATGGTGTATCTCTTAATTTTAAGGGACCACCTTTTCAAAAGTATTATTTCCATTCAAGTTGTAGAGCATAAGAAAAAGAAATCAGATTTCCTGATTAAATTACCAGAGCTCTTTACGACTCTTTCTAAAGAAAGATCTAAACAGACCTAAACAACTCATCGTATTGGTCAAGAGTTAAACACATGTTAATTTTTATTAACTTTTCCAAGAAGTGTTTAGGCTACAGAACAACTTGTTCATTGTGATATGCATATCTATATCACAGGTAGGCAAAGTATCACCCAGGTTAGTTAGATCACTAGTATGGGCATCTCTAGAAACACAGATTTTTCATTAAATGTGCATATGCATTACACTTTGGTCTCCTGCTGAAGTAGATGTCATTTTAAACACTCAGAAGGATACATTCCTGAAGTTCAACATAGCTAAATAGAGAATAGCTCAGACCAATATCAGGGGCAGGGCAATAAAAGAAATACGCACATATTTAATCAGTGGACAAGAAACTACATTTTACACATTTGTAGCATCATCTGTATTACTACTGTATAATGGGCTGATTAATAGGAGACAAGTATTACTTCAATTTTAAAATACACTTAGATCAAATTAAACAATTTGTTCTATATTCTGTTTCTTTTTAATTTTGTTATCTGAAGCATCCTGTTACAGCAAATCATGTTCCTTTCCTGCAACAGATACTCTGCTTTCCCAAAACAAGACTGCTTCCAGGGCCAGGCTAGAAAATAGGAAGAAAGCACTCTGACCTTCCCAAGAACATAATGAATTAAACTGCCATGAAATGAATTTCAGTTTTCTCAACATTTTACTCATTGTTTTTAAAAAAGCATTGAACCCTAACTGACAGTTTCACTGGGAGTTACGGATGTCTCTCATTTCTTTTTTACATTCCAATTCTCCGTAAATGTAAATAACAGGATCAGAGTGAAGGAGCTCAGGGAAGCTGTCACCCAACTGTTTGCTTTAGGTTATAGCATTTTTGATTTTCCATGTTACAAAGCTCCTATCCAAAAGGCAAGTCGTAAGAACAGAAAAATAACTTACTTAAAACAGAATTTTCAGTTTTGAAAACCGTCCTCCTCTTCCCCAGTCTCATTGTTCCTCCCATATCTCCAGGGTTGTGTTCTGGCATGTCAATAACCTGTAGAGAAAAGTTGTTTAGACACTGTTTCATCCAACAAATAAAAAACCCCTAAAACAAGAAATTGCCTCGCAAGTTGTATAGATGCATAAATGGAACTTTACGCATTTTACTCCCAACCATTCCCAATTATTATTTCTCTTTGGTTTTTCTAATGCTTTGTTCTTCAGTACTGGCACTGTAATAGACTGACAATGTTAACTAATTGGTGACAAACTTTTTCAATTAATGTTAAGATTAACAAAAACTACTTACTAATTTCTTATTTTAACTTTTGGGGTGGGAAAAAACCCCTTCCTTTTAAAAATTATACCCAAATGTTATCAATAGGATAACTCTGCCCAAAGCTATTCTTTGTGCTAAGAGTCCACAGATTTTTAAAAATTCAAATTCATAGACCAAAAAATCCACCAAGTGATAAAGACACCATCTCTGGAAAAACAAAAGTCCCTGAACCTCACAGTGTTAGGGGCTGAAAGATTATCCTGAGTAAATAGTCCTGTAAATTCAGCCATTTCTTATATTGCTCTTTCTTATGATAAGGGGCCCAAACAGCTGTGTTATCAAGTGAGAAGACAACCTCCTTCTTGGGGAGTAGGAAGAGGGGAAGGGCATGCAGCAGCAAAGCAAAGGGAAAAGAGGACACTTGTAGTGAGACTGTAATGTTGTAAAAGCAGAGTATGAGAAGAGGTGACTACAGTATATGTCTGCTATTTCAGATTATACATATAACTAATTTATCACAGGAAATGGAAAACCATTCCCCCCATCCACCTCTGCTAAGGGGTTTCTCAGATTGCTGAAGAGTTCACAAAATACTGGGTTGTCTTGTATGAAGAATATGCTTTTAACATAAAATTTAAAATGAGGATATACAAATACTGGGTTTGAGGCCTGAAGCAGACGGGTCAAATGGCTTCTACGCGAGTCAGGTGAAACCCAGGATGGTGGGATTCAGGGCACGTGAGAAACCACAGCTTAGTGGAAGGAGTGCAATTAGTTTTGCTCAGTTTGAAAAATCCTGCAGGGTCTCACAATCTGGTTTAGAGGAAATCTGTCCAAGAGAGGTAAAACAGTTCAAAATTGTAGAAAAATGAGCTGAAGCTTTGACCTACGCACTTGTATTCACATATACACGGTCAGTGAGGAATGTAATTGACAAAGAAAAGTTCTAAAAATACAAATATTCACATATATGGGTAATCTAGAATGGATTTTTATTAACCTTAATTTGCCCTCTGGGAGTAATGAAAACAATTTCTGATTATACACTTCATAAAGTGAAGTTATTCAATTTAAGAGGGATGGTGGAAAGTGCTTATCCTTTGGCCTTGTGGCAAAGCATTTCAGCTGTGTAATTATCTCTGTACAACCTTATACCTTCAAAATGTTATTTATAAGCTTTATACTCATTATAAAATGTCATGAGCAGGAGTTGTGATCAAACAAATGGGATATTACAAATTCTTCAACTACCACTCAAATCACAAAGGTGAGGACTCTGCAAGACATTGAGCTAACCCCCCCCCATAAATTCAAAAAATAAAAGAAAACCCATTAATTGAATCCTTATTATTTTAAAAGTATGAAATTTACTGAATTTATTTTATTTCCTTTCATTTAATTTCACTTTTTTCCTGTGAAATGGCCACAAAAAAAAGAGGCTATTAGAAGCAGAGCATCTGTTCTGCTGAAGGCTTCTGTCATCCTCTGGGTCAGACCCCAACATGGGGCTGCAAGCCCTACAAAAGTTTGGCTGGAGAAATGTTCTCATAGGAAAGATTCAGGTGAGTTTCAACACTCTGTGTGTGTGTGTGTGTGTGTGTGTGTGCGCGTTTTTAGCTCTCCATCTTTCCCAATACTTTTAGATTTATAGTAAGAAATGGACAAGGTTTGACATACTAACTTTTGTAGTATGATGAAAAAAGGAGCTACTTATGAAGTGATACCTTGGAACTACTTTGGCTCTGTGGCTCAGACGAACTCCAGCAACTACAACAGCACAGCCCTCAATGTTTATTTATTAATTGAGTTTCTCTGCAACAAAGTCTGTGCAAGAAGCTTTTGAAACCGAAGTAGCACTGCTGCCCTGCAGCCCAAAGAAAGTAACGAGAAACAGAAAAGCAACTCATATTAACAAACTATTTTGCCATATTATACAAAATTTATTTGATCAGAACAAGATGAGCTTTCAAACAGTGTACATTTTGAACAACTGTGCAACTGAATAGATTCTTCAAAGAGCTTATGCTTCCTGTCACAGAATAAATCAGCTCTTCCTATGCATTTGTTCTTTGAAGGGCAGAGAACAGCACAGAACAGGCCCCACAAGCAACAAAAAAGTATCAGTAAGGAGGATGCAAGAATGGGTAAGGCATCAATTAGGTCTTTGAAATCTCTGAAAACTGCCAACATGTATTATACCAGACGGCCAACAAGAAATTAAGAATGAATCACTGTAACACAACACAAAGCACATCCTAGATATAAAGCAATCTGATCAGTATTAAATCATGTTACTAATGAATAGTGACTTCAACTACCCATGAACAGAAATCTTCCTTCAGATATCTACTGCTTGGATTGTTTCACTGTTGTTAGAAAACATTTAAAAGCTAATGAGAAAACCTTTCAAGCCCTGACACTCAACATAGAGCAGCCAAGGCCCTGAAAGCCCCATACCTCTCATTTTAGTAATCAAGCCAGGACCTTTACATTTTATCTTTGTTTTGCCTCATGTCTTGCAATGCCATTTTGAGAAATACATCTACTCTGGTTACCTTGGCAGGGGAAGTGGGGGTGTGGGGGGTATCTGGTTGGGTTTTGTTTGCTGGCTTGGTTTTTGAGGAGGGAGATGAGCATTACTTGATTTGAATGGCTGATTGCTAAGCAGCTTTGGAAGCATGTTTTTACAAGTTTGGGGTCTGGGGTTTTTTGTCTTTTTACTTTGCCCTTGACTGGTGAGCAAAAGACTAATCAATGCTGAAATAAATTACTACACATGTAAATGCTGATCAAAGCATAAGGAGATGCCACGACGCTGGAGATTAACTGAACACTGAAAAGAGGCTCTGAACACTCAGCACACAAGAGATGTGTAGAGGGAAAGTTGACAGGAGCAGGGAATACAGTGACAGGTACTAATGAATACTAATCCCTGCTGAACACAGCTGTGAAGAAAAAATGCAGCAGCACAAACTGACAGGGACTCAACCCAAACTTAAGGAACTCATCCTTTTATTGACTCTTCCATCATCTCTCTGCAGGATTAGTCAGTACTTGCTAGATTTTGATCTGATCAATCAATCACCAGTTCATCAGTAAACAAGCCCAGACACCTACAAACGGGATGTTTATACTAACATCTATTCTGTTTTAGAAACAAACTTAGTACAAACATTTTAAAGAAAAAGTTGACAACTGCAACACTACCAGTGGCACTGAGAGCTTCCAATTTGGCAAGGAAACCAAAACAACAGACTTTCCCTGTTCATTAAAAAAGAAGGTTACATTTTCAGTTACTGAAAGAATGCCCAAATATTACATCTGCCTTTTCCCCCAGAGATATCCTAGTTCCAAGCAAACCCCATCACTGCCCACCTATCTAAAGCACTCAGCCCTCTAGGACTGAATTAGCTGCCAACAAAGCCACTTGCAGATTTCAGACTACTCAGTGCTCCATTACTCTGACTGATGTAATGTTGTTTTTAAAAGGATGATCACCATCATGTGTAAGATCAAAGCAGAAATCATCAATAGCTGATTCATGCAGTTACAAACTGATATGAGTAAGCAGCTTGAAAAATCCTGTTCTCTCCTCTCTTTACTAAACTACAGCACAGTATCCAAACATTCCAACAAATACCAGTTTAAATTTCTTAAAACTCCTAAAACCCCATAGAATACTACTGTCAATTATTTTCCAGTTTGGGTGATCCTCTTTTCCACAGATTTGTTGTTTCCTATTTTAGAATTAAGTAACTGCCATGGACCATTTATTTATAAAAGTCTAAAAGCTCTCTAAGGATTCAGTCCGAATAAGCAGAAATTCTGCTACAGAATGTTTTGTAACATTTTCTCTAGAAGAATTCATAAAAGGTGTGGCTACTTTTCAAACAGTGTTTACTCACTCATAAGCAGAGTGCAGTGAACTGAGGAAGTTAATGGAGATGTTGATATGCAAAGCCCATACAGATATTGCTTAACAGCATTTTGAGAACTCATTCAAGTTATTCCAAATGCATGTCCCAGAGTCAGCTTAAAGACTTAATCAAGCAGAAAATTTCAGACTGTTAGCATTAGTGAAAGGCACAGGGTTGGATAGTGCTGGCTATAGAAATACACTGGAGTGTCAGTCACGACATGCCATGAAGGGTAGGATTTGCCACAGACTTGAATAACTAAAAAGAATGTGGAAGAGTGTTCTCAGACTTCAGACTGGCCCATCTCACATTATAATTAATGACTGAATACTAATTTAATTTCAGAAAGATCAGCAAATCTGTAGCTAGGAGAAATCTTTCATCCTATCACGTACATCTTTAAAAAATCAGAACTCTGTCACTGCCTTTGAAGGGGACTTCTCCAGCTGCAATTCCTAGTAAATTTTGCCCTTACCAAATGCCCTTAAATCTACATTAGGTATACCAGAAAGAGGAAGGCATGAAGCAAGTCTGTGTCTCTGAGCATCCTAAAGCAGAAGGAAGAACCTAGAGAGTGAGCGAGAGCTTGGTGCTCTCATCATCAAACATCCCAGCCACAGTGGTGAGACAGGAACAATCAAACACAGCCTGAGACTGAACAGTAGTGTGCTTGGATGGCCTCTGACTCAAGAGAATTATTATATCCTGCAGGCAACTGCCATAAAATACTGGGCCACAGACAAGCCCCATTACCTAAACTCAACAAAGTAGCCACGGAAGCACGAGACTGTCCCTGGTAGAGACAAAGAACAGCACGTGTTTTTATCCTCAAAACTGTCCAGTGTTCTACACCTGCTCTTCCCTGAGTTATCATGCCTGAGCAAGCATCGATTCCACTTGTTTCTCACTCATTAACAGAGCTGTGCTAGTTAGTACCACTTCATTATCAAGTTATGTCTGCCTTCAGCAAGCAAGACAGAAGGAAAATTGCTTGCTTGAAGGAAAGTAAGCAGGAAAACTGATTATTTCAAGTGGTCACTACTCCAGACCATCACTGAGGAGAATTACTGATCTCAGCTTTCAGGAAATGCTCAGTGCCATGACCTACACTATCCTAGTCCTTCTTGAAGAAATTCTGTTCATCTGCCATAAAAACCAGTATCTTCACAGGGAAGATGAGGAGAACTAGCAACGGTTTTTCATCCCATTTCTCTAAAGTACTCAGACCACCATCAGACTTTAAAGAAAGACTGCCTGTATTCCAACCACTGATCCTTCTCACAGAATGGTGTCACCAATCATTCTGAAATTCTGTCCACCTTCCAAATCTGCTCAATGATGACTTTGTACTCGATAACCAGGGACACAGAAACTGAGGCATTTCTTTTAGAAAGCAAGTGAAAGGGCAGCAAGTAGAAAATTACAGATTGACCCATTTTAATTCTTATTCTAGTTGGAAAGTACTTTTGTTATAGTGTAAAACTTCCCAGCTAAATGTAGAGCTGAGAAGAAATTCCTGGAAGAAGTCCTGGATCAGCTGAAAGACACCTGTGGACTTTTTATTTTATTTACTGGATATGGAAAAACATCCTATCAAAAGCATAGCTATTTGAATAGGGGAAAAAAAAAAAAAAACAAAGAAGGTACCTTAGTTGAAAAGTTGAGAAAGAGACAAAGTTTTCAAGTAAGAGCTCTAATCACAGAAGAAAGAAGTGCAAATGCTATCTAGAGCATGAAATCCATGTCAGTTTTAAGAACACAAACCTGAACATCTGTATTTTTTGTGGTTTTGCTTCTGTTTTAAGAGAAACTACTTTATTCTCTTTTTGATTCAGCCTGATAAATTATTTTTACGTTTTCTGACAACACATTTGACTGAAGATTAAACAACTTCTAGCAGCTAAGATGATTTCACCAACTAGGTTTAGTTACATCTGATTAATGTATCATTAAATTGAGGTTTTAAACTGAAAGAAAAAATATACAGTCACACTGGTTGATACTGACACAAGAAAATGCTTTACTCAAAATTTGGAATAAATTAATGGAACAGAAAGAAAGGATTCTAGCTCCACAAAGATTTCTCTGCTACAGATATGTAGGAAGCAGCCCAGTACCACTCCTTCTAATTAGGATATCTCGCTTCATATTATGCCCAAAGATCAGTGGCTGACTCTCACTCTAATGGCTGATTGATCACCTTTTGAAACAGATACCAGAATTTAAAATCTGGCATTTCTATATTAAAAACAATTTTCTACTAGTTGAGTTAAATTGGTATCTCTGATAGAGGAACATTCCATAAAAATCAGCTAAATAGAAGGATAAACAATACACTTTTGCAGAAAAAAATGCTAATGTTTAACTCTTTTAAGAACAAAATACCCATAATACAACTCAAGATCCCAGGAAAAAGCAATGTAGTCAGAAAATATCTTGAAATGTGTTAAAGACACCGCTGAGAAAGCATGTTAAATTGCTACAAGGTATTTTGCAAGCTGTATGTCTTTGGAAAAAAATCCCACTAAAGACAACTGCAGACAGTTATGAAAGTAAATCCTGATCTACATCCAGTGCCAAAATCTCGTGCCAATCTGATTCCTTTAACAAGCAGCTCAGCTGAGTCCACTCTGAAAAACCACACAGAGCAGCCAGCTCATGCCAACCACTGTAACCTTTAATTGAAACAATTTGTTCTCATACACATCTATTTTCTTTTCAACTGTTCTTTTACACTTAACCTGTAACTTTGTAGAAATGAAGATAGATGTAGATAATGAAACAATGTAGATAAAGAAGGCTGGAGTAGTTCTCATACTAATTTACAGTATAGTCATGCTTCTTCCTACCTTCCACCCCATTCTTTTCTTCGTTTATATTTTTGCATTTTGAAACAGCATCTCACAAAGGATCACAACCAGGAAGAACGCTGCGCAAGCTTAAGTAACTAGTGTTGCAAGGCATGCAGGATCACTTTTACTATTTAAACTGATGCATATCTACCATGTAGATATCTTGAAATATTTTACATGCATTTTTGTATTGTCCTCTTTCTCTCTTCCTCTTTGAAACCTTCTGGTTTGGTTTAAATACTGTTTAAATGCCATGCCAGTTCCCTCTGTTACCTACTCCCCATAACAAAGCATACAAAATGAAAGATCCTCTAGAACTGAACCTGACCACTCCATTACTCAGGTCCTCCCACTCGATTTACTAATTTGAGAAATTCTAGTAATGTTAATCTCATGGATTAAGAGCAGAACAGACATATTATAACATGGAATTTCTAGGCAGACATCACTCTGGCACAATCGCTCTAATTTTAATTACTATTCTTGTCTTCCATTGCATGCCCAGGACAATAAACGCACTTTGACCTATCGGCTCTTTCATGTCTGTAACTTTTCCTAAATTAGAGAGAACATAAATGCTGGGTGTCTTGTTAGGCATACAGTATTGACATTTATTCTTCTGGAAAGCTCTCCAGCAACAATCAATGGGATTTTCATTCCCCTATGAATTCAAGAGCAGATTACTTCTATGAGTCCTTACCTTCCCTCCCACATATACATCATAACGTTCCTCATTCCAGCTGAAGAACTGGAAGAACTAAAGGAAGAGCTGGATATCATATAATGGTAATCAAGGTGCTGACTTGTAATTCTAGGATTTTTTAAATCCTACAGTTTCCTATTGTAAACTATATTAGAAAAAAAAGATAGCATAAGGGGGATGATTACAATGAGACAACTTTAAACAGACTATCTTGCAGGTAAGTACTTTGGCATTTTCATTACTGTCTATACAGCAACAGTAAACATCTTATCAGCTTCCAAAAACCAAAAGTAATGATACATATTAATATCATAGCAGAGATTAATTACCTTGATTACTTCTGCCAGGCATTTCAGGGATGCTTTGAGACACATGCTCTACATTACATTTAGTAGCTTCCTGCTTCCACTTCAGAAAAGCTTCAGTTGGCCAAAGACCATTGTGTCTGAAAGAATCTTAATTCTGATAAAATACATTAATTCTTATGAAATTCTGAAAAAAAAAACCACTTAGGACCTACAATCCAATTTTTTTTTAAATTTCAAGTAGAAACCATGATGTTTTCTTTCTGAGCAGGATCCCTCCTGTCTCACTTTGTCTGTCCTACTTCCTCCAAAAACCTGATAAACATCACTGTTCAGATCACAATTTCCTTCTGCACTTCTTGTGATCTTCTCCCCAAGCATATTAACTCTATTTCCTTCAACATGAAATGACAAGAATTCTTCGGAATTTGCTTTCCTTAACTGTGTTTATAAGGTATAATCAGGGGGTCAAGTTCAGACAGCATTTAAAAGGACAAGTGGCTTGACCAGTTGCACCCATGCCACCTACATCAAACGCTAATCACTTCCTCCCCCAGAAGGGCACCAGTGAGCACCACTGGGATGCCTGGATTCATGTAACGAGGTCCAGAGTTAATGTGACAGTACAGACATGCCTGTGCAGTTCTTGTTTGCTAACAGATCGTAACACCAGAATTGCAAATCTTCATATTCAGTTTTAGGGATGAAAATGGTATACGCTTTTAAAATACAAACCAATAGGAAGAGCTACATGTGAGGAAGTAAGAAGAGAGAAGCAGAGAGGATATGTGCATGCATACGGCAAAAAGGTCAGAGAGGAGGAGAAATGGATCTTCAGATCACTTCATATTTAGCAACAAGATGGTGAAAGCCTAAAGGAAAAAATTTACCAATATTGTTTCTAAGAAGGTAACAACTACAGAATCCACTTTATACTAATGCAGATCAAGCAGGCATTTAATTAGCATGACATCAGCTGAACACACCCAGCAGAATTCCAGACACCCTCTGTGAAAAGTGTGGGTGCCTGGGTACAGATTAATTCAACTGATAACGCAGTGATCTACTCAAATGTTACAAATGTTTACCAAGCAACCGAAAGACATTGCCACACAGCCAAAGTCCCAGGCTGTGTCACCACCGTGGCACACAACAGGCACCGAGCATAGCCAACCGCACAAAGGCAAAGGTTTTCAATGGTGCCCGTACAAAATCATTCTTATCCTTCACCTGCACCTCTGATAATCTCCAACAGCGGAATGAAGAGTCAGAGAGCACGAGAAAAAACTTTTAGTTTAAAAGCACAGATCTACAGTGAATCACTATCAAATCCATTGCAAATGGAGTTCTGTTGTTTAGTGCTTAACTCTCCAGTATGGAACATCGTATTATCACATACAATGAAGGATGGGAGGCAAATAAATACAGAATTAGGAAAACAGAAAACCTCGTTAACAAGAAGGTCTTCCTTCTGGGAAACTTTCATGCTTTCATTCTACTTCACATTATTTTTCTTCCATTAGATTAATTTCAGGGGGGGATGGGGGAGGGCAGAGTATTTATTAAAAATAAAAATTTAACCACTAGCTTCTTGTTTATTTTTACTAAAATTAAATACTTCACAACATAATGTACAAGCTCTTCGCACCTCATAAAAATACACCCTCCAATACAACCATTCAACCGATTTGAATCCCTCAGTTTTTATTGCCCATGCACTTTCAGGCACATGTTCAATTCCAATTCTCACTCCTGGGTGTCTACAAGGCTATTAGGAAAAGGGTGGAAGCCCTCAGCTGCTGCACAGACTTTTCTCTTCAGCTATCAAGCTACTTTACAAAAGCAAGTGTGTTTCATTTCCTCCATCTGGTATGGGAAAAATAAGGTAGATTAAATAATTTTTTTAACCTAGCAGAACCAGGACTTCTGTGATACCTAATCTTGTTCCTACACTTTAGAAACAAAGCAGCTAAGGATACAGAAACCACACATCCCCAGTGAGCTTCTAACAAGGCCAGTGCCTTAATGTAACTTGGCCCCTTATCTAGGTAGGAGAAACTTCTACAGAAATGGCATTCATAAAACAGAAGATTTCATGTACTTTTCAACATATGAACTCCAGTAATCTATTGAATTATGCAGAAATCTGCGAACAAGTAATCTAGTCCATGTTCCCCAATTTTTAAATTTTTTGGTAATACACAATTTCTGCAAGGTTGTTTTAAGGCCGGTAAGTGGAGGAGATGTTTTGGAGGTGTTACATTCAGCGATACAATCACAGCATTAAGGGATCAGGACAATCTCTTTCTAAATTTCTTTTCTTTATATTAACTTGCCAAACAGGACAATGGTAAGGAACTAGTTCACTAGTAACAGTGCTTTCTCTGTGTGTGGGAATCATCTCACATAACTTCAGCTGCATAACTTTTAGATAAATAATTTAAGGGAACCACCTGAGTGCTTCTCTCTGTAGGGACCAGAACACAGACAGGGGCCAATACAATCCAGCTGGAGAATTACTCCAAAACATGTGGCAGCTTGAAATGCTCATCTAAGCCATGAGGTAAGCAGTGCTGTTCTGTCCTAACGTGTACTACACGCCTGCACAAAAATAGTTTTGTGAATGTCCCTTAAACATCCTTTCTTTGTCAACACTATATATTCCACCCCAGAGCATCTTCAGTTCATTCTGAAGTCACACACAATATATTGCAGCGTTGCCAGTGCAGACTCAGGCATACAGTTCTCCATTAAACAAAATGTTCTCTGCTTGTTAACTGAAACATTGACAGACACTCACCTACGCCCACTTCATCCAGAAAAATGTTCTGTACATAGCATAAATTTCCCTACTTGTTTTACAATTAGTTACAGATAATTCCTTTTGTAAGTACAGGAAAGGGCAAAGCTTTTTTGATAATTCAACATGCAATTCATAAAAAAGCATTTTTCTAAGAAGAAGAAAATCTTTAGAAAGGAAAAAGGTGGGAGGTTATTAACAGCAAGGAGGCATTCTTCACAGAAACTAAATGTCCAAATGAAGCAACACAAATACCTTTAAGTTAAATATATAAATACCAAATCATTAATCTCATCCCCCAAATATTTAAGAAGAAACTTGTAAAAGGCATCAATAACTGAGAGTCAATTATTTTCATTCATTTTCATTTAAGGAGAAAAATTGCATTGTGAAGTTAATCAATTATCAGGACTGAAAGATAAAATAAAACTCATAATTAGAACTATGACCATTGCAGAAAAAACATGAGCATTCTGCTTGTGTGTAGTGTCAAGGAATTGAAAGACATTCCCAAGCTAAAATCCATCTTCAGGGGAAACTCTGATGTGCCCATCTCAAATTGAAGTGTTAAAAGAAGTGGTTACAAAACAGACAGTAAAAAATCACTGGAAACAGATGGTACTCATTCAATTCTGAAGCAACTGAAGGGTGAAACAGCTGATCCAGTACCTGTGGTGAGTAACTGCCCATCAGCCTTGTCACCCACAGCTGCCCAAGTGGCAAATGCCTCAGTGGAGATACAGAGATCCATAGTGTGAACTACCTGATGGCCGTGCCAGGCAACGTAGCTGATGCTTTAACAAAAATGTAGCACAGGGCACCTGGGCAGCTGTAACAGGTTGGGACACTGCCAACAAAGATTTTGTAAAGGGAGAGACAGGTCATGGGCCAAGTGGGCCTTTGATCTAGATGGAGCTGTGGTCAGACTCAGTGTGCTCTTCTTAAAGTAAAGGAGATGCCACAATATGCACTGTAGAACACCACACACACTGCCTTCCTGTGATACAATCAGAGGTGTGCTTAGTTCACAAATTTATTTCATCTGGGTTCTAAGAGGAAAGCAGGGTTCTCTCCTTTTAATTCCTTATCTCAAATAAAGGTCCTTCCAGTGCTATTTGTCACTTTACCTTCAGGTTGTGCTGAGTTTGCAAGTATGTGGTGGAACGAAGAAAATAAGTTCACTGACAAAAGGATTTTTAGAAACTTTTTCAGTTGTTTGCTTAAGTACTGGCTCTCTAATTCCTCCAAGATGACAGATAGGATTAAATGACTTATCACTTAAGCTTCAGCTCAGAAAATTCAGGTTAAAGTCAGTTAAGTTGGGTAAGAAGGTGATAATATAAATACATTCACCACATAATGGTGTTAGTGATACTAAATCTCAAAAATCGTAATTTACTTTGTATTAATGAATTCATATAGGTTCTTTATAGTATCATTTACAATTCCACATTCACAGTGAAACAGCAAGACAACATAAACCTTGCAAGAACTCTAATTATCTCTATTTAAAATGGATTATTCTGAGAAAGATTAGAATATTTCTTTGCCACAAGACAAAAAAGTTGTGCAGAAAGTCAAGCTGTGCAAGAAAGCACTGTCACTGATCTGTGCCGTTTGCAGACGCAGCATGTCTGCTGTGATTTGTCAAAACTAATTTTTCGTTTTACAGATTGAGCAATACTGAGGTTTTGGTATTCTTCCCAGGCTCTTGGGCAACTGTTGGGCTTCCTTCTCATCAGTGAAGACAAAAGTTAACAGTTTCATGGCAAGTTACGTCTCTGATGCCTAAACAAGCTCTTCCTAATTAGCCAGGCCAAAGGACAGTGCCAATGGAAGCCACAGCTAATAAATCTGTATTACCTTTCAGCTGCAATGCAATAATCACCTATTTTCATTATTTTCAAATTTATAATTCCAGATTCTTCACAGCTAGGTATTAGGGCTCCAATGGACAATAGAAGGTGACTGTGCAGAGGTGCTAGGAAAAATGGACTTCAGTAATGTCCCAGAGAAAAAACAGTGTTTCTTCTTTTTTGACATTTTGGCATAGCATGCACAGGTATCTTGGGGTTACACAGGTTTGTTCCAAACTGATGCCAGCCTCAAGGCTGAACTCCACATGGCACCTGGTGCACAGCCTTACAAGCTAAAGATACTTAAAACTTTCTTATAAAATTCTCTCCCCTTTTGATTCTGAATCCTAAGGAATTACTTAAGGCTCCAATTTTTTACAGCTTAGCTGTGAACTCCTGTGTTTTACAGGAAGAAAAAAACCAAGAAAAGCAAAGTCCTTTTGTATTGAAGGGAAGACTAGTCACTAACCTAATATAAATGAAATTGACTTTAAGGTAAATTCAACTTAATTGATAGTTGGTTTCCTCACTACCACAGCTGAGAAGTGAGTTATGGCTAAGGTGGATAATTTGTTAATTTCAGTCTACAACAAAATGCAAATTTACTTCTTCAAAGTTCTGGTTTACAGATGTTTACAAATTCCTCACTTGATGCATTTGTGTAAACCGAGAAATTCCAAACTGCTACTGCTGTTACTTACTGAACTTAGTATAATTTTGTTTTGATTTAATAATCAAATTGGGTAATTAGAAAATCTTAAATTAAGCTAGGTATACAAGCACTATCCTTTCTACAATTTCTGTAAGCAGCAATAGCTTAATTTCTTTCAATAGACCATAATCACTTATAAAATACTTAGAAAATGGATTGCTCTATACTCATAGTTAGACAACTGCTACTCCTCTCATAAACCTCATTAGTCTCTCTAATAAATTTCTTCAATTTTCCCTCATGTCCCACTCTTGGTCAAAACAGAGGATGGGGGGAGACTTTTCTAGCAGCTTCTTGCTTCCATTGTCCTAAATTCCCATATCAGAGAGACTTAAAAGTTATTAATGGTAATTTTGACAGTTTTCTTTTGGAAATAATTTAGCAAACATCTACTATATCTAGATACTGAAACATCAAAATGCTAACAGATGGGGGATTTCTATGCCAAAGGTAAAGCCATTACTTTGTAGCATCATTTTTGTTAAGTTTCCCACTGGTAATGAAACATACCCCAGAATACCACTAATAATCTGATTTTACATTGCATGGCTCACTTGCAGACTTCTGACTGAGAATTAGTAACTCTGGAGCTCTACTGGTGCACATAAGCACCTCTTTCTCTGAATCAAAGAAAGAGGTCTGAAGTTCTTACCCTGTTCTATTTATTTCTCTGCCTCTGCATTTTGTGCTGCTGAGTGTGATCAGGCCAGCAAGGCTGACCATCCAGGTACACAGTGCTGAACATGAAGAAATTGAACAGAGATTCAGATGTTTCTACCAAAAAACAACCTCCATTTCTTTCTCCCTAAGGGCACTTCTCATAGTTGCTGTTCTTTTCCCCAGACTTACCTTTTCCCTGAGGAATGTAGGTGGTCATTATCTAGCACAAGCACCTTTAGCTCAGTATTATGGCACTATCTCAGTAATTCCCTTCCACCTCAGCAGCAAAGTCAGCACAGCTCCAGCGGGGTCATAGGGACTAAAGGGTCACTGCAGCACAATTCAGACAGAAGACCACAATCTCTGATTTCTAGGGGCTTGAACATTGTTAACTGTGCTGAGAGCCCACTATCCCAACCCAGTGTACATCCATAGAGGAGTGCACACTGGTCCATGGGGTCAAAACACTAGAATACTTATTCTCCCAGCTTCTGCTGTTTAACAGAAAAGCCAAAATTGTTTTAGACAAGCCAGAACCCAGGATTCCCCATCTTTCCCACATGCACACAAAGCAAATCAAGAGCATCCTATCATGTCACCATACCATTATCTCAAACTGTAGGCTTTATAAGAAAGGTACACAAATTCATAAGGTATCAGACTCCTGTCTGTCAAATCATTTAAAATAAATTCTAAGAAGACAAAATGGATTACACCTTTCCAGGATCAAGACAACCAGATATGACATATCTGACTCACCTGTAGGATTATTACATTGACAGACAGTAGTCCTGAACTCGCATGAAAACAGATTATAACTATTTCTAGCTAAAAAATATGCTGGGCAAGGGAGTTTCTTAGCAGTACATTTGCCCTTTTGAGATTAGGCATCTCAGTGTCATGTAATCCCTAAATTATGTGCCCATGTGCCTTATTACATGCACCTCTACACCTCTTTTGAACAGTCCATCAGGTTTGCATTGTTGAGAGCAACAACAATGCTCCAAAAATGAATTACAAACTTGATTCCAACTCTTGTCATCAATTTTTTCTTCAGGATGAAGAAAGGCTTTTAGATAAAGCTGTGACATCTAGAGACTCCAGGCATCTCCAGTGTCAAAGGACAGCTGAGAAAAGACATAATCTCACCACAGGAATAACAAACTCACTAGTGCCTCTTGTACAGCACTACCTTAGTTATACTTACTTTGCCCTACCTGAAACTCAACCAAAGTCACTCCTCCATAAATCCATGTATGTTTTGCTGGAATGGAGATTTACACATTTTTGATCACTCTAAACAATTTTGAAAAGCAAATCCGAGTTTAGTATGGAACAAAAAGGTTTAGGGTTTTAGCAACTATATAACTGTAAATTTCAGCTGTGGCAGTAACAACCATATTGCACTGCTGCACCAGTCAAGGTTCACAAAACGGAAGGATAAAACCTCTTATTTAAACACATTCTCCCTCAAAATTATGTTGTGCAATATCGAATACCTACCTCACAGGGAGTTTCAGCAATGAATTAGTCTGCCAGATGTGTACGTATGGCAGCAACAGCTGACACATATAGCTACAATGAATAACACATCACCAATTTAAAGCTGACTACAAACAATGCATCTTATTAAATTATTCATCCCTGTAGCAGTCGCACCCAGTCCTGTTTAGGGAGACACCTTCAACATCTCATTAGGTATATGTCACAAGGGAGGGCCTGCAAAAGACTCTTGTCAGGATAACCCATATAGCTCAAGTTTAATTTGTGGGATGAAACAACCCTTTTACACATCACCACTACAGGTTTTACAAACAATGACAATTTTAACAGAAGGAATGCATCACCCGTGACACATAAAGGATTTTACAACTCATCCCCAACTTCCATCTAACAGTTCCATCCCTCAAAGCAATGCCATGTTCTCCACAATGGCTGTAGTGCAGTTTGCTGAACTTCTCACTCATAACTATTTGATCTTTTTCAGAAAGTTTGTTCACTGGATGTTCTTTTTCTCTCAGTCAGTCCTTTGTCTCCTCCTAGCCTAACAGTAAGAACCAACTACAACACTGAAAAGTTCTATCACAGCTCCCCTATTTGCACTACAGAGCTAGTTCCCACATCTACGAGCCACCACACATCTTGAAAAACTGACCCATGTGTTAAACTGGCTCTCAGTATCCCAACTTTAAAGCCTTTTCCTTTTTGCAGACAGGTCAAGAATGTCTGAAGATGACTGCTGGCAATTGCAGGACTGATTCTCTGCAAGACTCACCAAAGCTCTTAGAGCTGAAATGAACACACACTGTGATAGCAGCAGACATCTGCATCTCCATAGCTTTCATTATTTGCAAATTATCTACAGTATAGACACAGCAAGGGGATTGGTAATTTACACAGGCACAGACACGTACATTCTTTATACTAGCACTAGTTTTATACAAATTCTGCTCTGCTTTTTCACTCAATAAGAAATCAAACTTATTTGACACCTGTGCAAGATTTCTTTGCAAATCAGATAGGACTCATATGTTCCACAGAGTCCCTAATCCAGCCCAATTTACTTTAATTGTCCCATCATCTCTCTGCCACTACAGAAAATAAGCAAAGATGTCTGTAAGCTTGAGATGATGCACAAGCACTATATAAGTAGAACTAAGTGAACATTAAGCACAAAGCCGCTTCCTGCTCTTTCAAGTGCTCAACATCCACAAAGGTATGTTCTCCATTACAGCAAACTTCACCTTGACAGCAGACACTTCAATACTGTGGCCAGGTTGTAACATAAACCTCACAGAGACTCCTCAACTAGCTTTAAAGTAGCCGGGCTCACATACAAATAAGCCTGTTGCTGCTACAATAAAATATATCAAAGAAGGTGGAAAAATACTGGAGGGTTAGGGCGTTAACCCATCACCAGGGGATTAAACAGGATGATTTGAGATAGTTGCTGCCCTCAGGTGAAAGCCCCACCCCTATGGAGGGTGCCTTGTCCCTTCCAACAGTGTCAATGAATGGCATAGAAATCCACTTGAAGACCAGCCCAATCTATAGTCCAGCACGTTAAGGTAAACAATGAGCACAGATTCACAAAACATTCAGCCTTCCGTGCTGGCAGGAAGAATGTGACAAGGGCAAAAGAGATAGCACCTGAATTACCATCCCATTTAATCTATCTCTAAATGCACATGACTGTGATGCCATAAACTTCACCCCTCCTATCACTAGTGGTGGTGCCCAAACTTCAGTCAGCCCTGCAGCTTCTGTTCCCTTACTCTCCAATGTGACTGGAATTGCTTGCTCCAAATATGCCAACAAACCAGTTTACTAGGGAAATATTCACCAATAGCCAGTTTTGAGTGAATACTGAATCTGCACACACCATCACTGAAAGAAAATTACACGCAACCATCGCAAGGACATGTGATGTGCATCCCTAAACAAACTTACAAGACATCACCCACTTAGTCCTCTTTTTGCTAATGGCTTTGTATCTAAGCTAAAATAAAAACGTCAATTCCAAAAAGATACTGTGCTTACTAACATGACTTCTCTAGCCGAGGGCAAACCCAATTGAATTACGTCATGGAATGATATATTTTCATACATGAAGGAATGATATATTTTCATACATGAGAGAAAGAGCAGCAAGGCACTGTAACCAAAGCTGAATTGCTGCTTCTACACTGGAAGTCAGCTTGCACAGACTTCAAAGCACCAAGTGCTGTTCTTTAGCGTAGATAAATGCTGCTGTCTGCTAGTCACACATCATCTAAGAGCAGCAACAGCAACATACTATCTTCCCCTACTTTTGTTCAAATTCTTAGTGAGCAACCAGAATTCTGTACACCTGGATATCATTCTGCCATTGCTGGGCTGTGCTGGATAAGACAGACGTATTTCAGAATAGCAGTTAAGTCCTACAAGGAGGTCTTCTGGAAAAGACAATGTACTGGGGCCTGTCAAACTGAGTGCTGTGGCTGATTCCAATACAGAGTTTAGAGATGCCACAAAAACTACTGGAGGAGGGCACTGCAGGCTAAATGAGAATGAAGAGGACAAAGAGTTGGGAGATCAAACTCCAAATCCCAGTTCCACCTGGGATTCAAATAGCCTCATAGATTACGGTGCCTTGTGAATAAAGCTGATTTAAGGACACTGGCTTCATCCCCAGATTTGGCACACAACTCTTGAGGAAATTGCCCAAATTTCCAGACGCTGATCTCTCACTTTCACAGGAAGATGTTTCGGTCAAACTGGTTACGCTATTTTGCAACTAGGTAGTGTTCTTTAATGAACCCTTAGCAAATTAACAAGGCTAATGTGCTGAATTCCCTGAATTGTCATCCCTCGAAATGCAGCTTTTCCACACCACTAAGCTTCTTACTACTATGTTTTATACTCAGGGAGGTGCCTTAGGTACAAAGAGAAGTCATTTGAGTACTTAAAACAAATCTTGCAAATACTGTAATGTCAACAATACAGATCAGGCACATCAGCTTGCCAGCACTGCTTCCAAAAGGGATAAAGCAATAAGGATGGTGAAGCTACCAGACAGGAGCTGCAGAGAGGAATTAGGAGGTGGGGAGCAGAAGCCTTAGCAGATCACCTGGTCACGCAATACTACTAAAATTTCACCACCTACCAAAGGTGGAAAAGAGGATGAAAGGAGAAAGAGATGGATATTTATTTTTCAATTTGTTCGCAGAAAGAAAAAAGAGACAAAAGGACTTCTCATTATCTTACTGTCATGAATGACCACAGAGTTCATGCCCCAGTTTGGTGTATGGGACTCACCGTAACCCATACAAGGCATTCCAGGCCATGAGCCCCACACCTGCTTGCACTGCTATTCCCATATCCCATAGCAGCAGGAGAGGTTCTGTTAGTATAGACAGCAGCAGCTCCTGAATTTCTGTAGAGCCAAAATGCAAACATAGGAGAAAGTGTATTTCCAGCTTGTCCGTCAAGTGGACTGGACAGATACTGGGGGATGCCTTGCCCCAGCTCTGTGAACCTCAAGCTAATGCCAAACTTTTGCAATGAATATGAAATCAGTGTACTTAATTTCAAGTTTGTGTAGAGGACAAGTGTCAAGGAACTTGACAAAGTCTTCCACTGTTAAAAACTGTAGCTGGACACGTCTCTGTAAAATAACATAGAGGTTGTCCTCATCAACCAAATGCCTCTGGAACTATTTAAATCTGCAACACCATGAGCACCTAGAGCGGTGAACAAGTGGTACAACTTTGGACATGGCATATCAGGCAGAATGGGAACCAACTGAAGAAAGTCAAGAAGAAATTACTAGATCTAAGTCACAGCACTCACAAAGGAAGACTAAACTAGCAAGGATTTCTGAATCAAAAAAAAGGAGGACAGGGAATTTCACTGATGTCAAAGGCCATTTTAAGAAGGAAGATGATAGATCTGTTCTGCCTATCTGTGGAGACAGGAGAATCAAAGGGCTTAAGTGCAGCAAGGCTTGTGGAAATACCGTCTAATAAAACCCAAAAGGAATACACCAGATAAGCAGGTTGTGGATTCCTCATGATTTAAGGCACTTAAGAATAAGTTCAGCAGACATCCAGCACAAATATTGGTGACCCCACTCCAGGAAAAAGGGAAGAATTAATTATATGATCTCTAAGGACTCTTCTAATACTCTTCTGACACTTGGAAGCGACTACAAGCACATTCAAATGGGCTGCTAATGCAAGGTGTATATCTACATAATTCATCTGCCAAAGTTTGCCTGGTCTTCTCAGAAAGCCTCTTACTATTATGGAATCCTACATCCATACACCTGCAGTTCCAAAAACATCCCTTCTGCCCCATCCATCTCCTACAGACCCACAAAGCTCTTGGTTTAGAGGTGCAAGTGACGAAATGACAACTGATTCTCAAGAAGTGATGGACAAGGTGAAAAATCCAGTCAGTGGGTCTAGAGCCAAGCACAAAAAAAACTACAACAGACAGCAGCAGGTTAGAAACCATTAGTAGAAACCACAGCCAGAGCCAGCAACTCAGCAGTTGCAACATTAACAGTGCTGGGTCATGAAGCATCAACCACAGGCTGATTATCAACTCCAGGATGTCCCACAGAGCACCAATGGAACATGATAAAACCATTGGAACATTCTGAATAGAACATTCAGAACCTGCAGAACACAATACTCAGTTATAAAGGCGTTCCTGAGAAGGGACTGTTTTTCAGAACCTTACATTCAACTTTCTGATTTAGAACACTTCAGTTTTTTTCCATTCACATCATGGAATGTTTTGATTCTTAACACTAGCAACCAGAATTTTATTCCAGAGGAAATTAATCTCTTTCCAGTGCTAGGAAATAGCACAAAATTTGGAGAAGTGTGATTATCTACTCACAAAAAAAGGTGAGCAGCTTCTTAATATTTTATTTACATATCTGGATATTTTTTTAAAAAGCCTTATATTTGCCATTTTCCAAAAGGCCATTATAATAACAAATGCTATATATAGCCTCATAGGAGTCTTTTCCACACTTCGAGTGTAGTTCATCTTGAAGTGAAGAATACACAAATTCAAGCAAGAAAACCTCTCCAGTATCACCTATAAAGACCAAGTAAATATACATCAAGTGCAGTGGAGGATGACGACGCATTTCAGAGATAAAAAAAATATTACTCATTTCTACTGCTAAAGTATCCAATTCCTTTGACTACTGAAAAAACAATAACCAGTGCACTGACTCAATGACACATGCTAGTTTCATAATTAGGGTGGAGCATGCAAGCAACTATAAAGGTTGCCCCAATCTGTGACTCTCACTGCTGGATACATCTGAAAGCTCCGGACTCTGAGTGAGGTAAGCATCACCTAAATATATTGGGTCTTTCAAATCCTTAAACCTTAGATAATTCCCTTTCTTGGGAAAGCTGATCAATTTTACAGGGGAAAAAAAAAACCAACCCTCTTTTCATCTAGGTTAAGTATTACTCATTAAATGGTTAATTAAACAATGAAGAGAGATCAGATATATTTCAAATTCTGATTGCTATTGTCTGCTTTGTTTGCAGTTATTCTTCAAGACATCATCTGAGAAACATGGAACATTTACTCAATGAAAACCTTCTGAAGTATTTTACCCAGTATGCTTTACAGGAGGGCAGCACCAGTGCACTGTCCATTGGTGGGCTGAAGAATCTCCTTCAGAATCAATTTGCACAGTACCTGAAGGTAAGTTTCGCTCTCATTGTATTCACTGTGCTTCCATGAAATGCACAAGACAAAGGCAATGATGTTCAGGGCAGATTACTGTGCCCAAATGGTTTCACTAAATCCATAAATAATTCTTAAATAAGGTTTGGCTTACACAACTTCATTTACATTAATGAAGAGTAGCTCCAAACAGATATTTGAGCACAGAGTTTATTATAAAGTCCTATGAAACAAAACGCAAAAAAACTAAGAACCTGTTCTGTTTGGGTTTGGGTTTTTGTTGGTTTTTTTTTTTTAATGAAAGCCATATTTCACCTGAAATATTGTACCTGAATCTTGTAAAATATTTTTCATTTCAGTCTAAATAATTAGTCTTGCATCTAGAAAATAGATAGGAAAAAAAAAATCTATAAACCAAGTACAACAGTAGAACACAAGAGACCTCAGGCAATTTCTATCTAAGTTAAATTACCACCATCACAAAATAAAAGAAGTTTTGCCATTCCAGAATGATGCCAAGTAAAGAAAAGAGATGCCATCAACCTAGAGAGAGAAATATCCATTTCCTGTAGCTAGAAAAAAAAAATCTATGTTCTGGTTTTATATATATTCTCTGCCAAATCTTTCCTGAACTGCATTAGGACTCAATTTATATTCTTTTGCTAGACAAATCTTTAAATACTGTGTTTTGGATATCTCACAAAAGCAATTTTTGCTGTAGATCTGAAATAAGTGGCACTCCCATAGAAAAATACAGTATTTTGAGAACTACAGTAATCCAATTTAGTCGTTTCAATTAACATGAAATGGGTTATTAACAGACTCCTCAAAAAACCCTAATAAAACACAAAGGGTTTTTTCTTTCCCTTAAAAGACAGCTTAGAAATTACTTGCCAAAAATTAATAGAAATGTGATGGCAAATTCAGAAATATGATGCTTTTTATATTAGCTGAAGACAATACAGCATCATACCCATTTTCCCAGATATGTGGAAATGGAACTGTTCAGAAAAAGCAATACTGATGTTTTCTATCTGGACCTCAGACACTTTCAAGCAATGAGTCTGTTTGCAGACATTTATGGCATCATAATAAATCAATAGCAAAACATAACAGGATGTTATAACACATGCAGAGATACATGGTATGAAAAAAAGAAAACATTTTAAGAATTTAAATTACAACTCCAGATTTGGTTTATATTATTTAATTAGCTTGATCAGGGTTGTTATCAGAATATTCACTGCATCAGGATGCTACATGCACTCTTAGCAGACATAACAAATAAAAGAAGCTAATAATCTAAACTAGATTTAGTACATTAGCAAGACTTTTTTCAGCAGTGAATACAGTATTCCTACTAAAGAGGGGGAAAAGGGAGGGAAAGAGGCCCTCAGATCCTGGCCCAAAGCATACAGAAAGTAGCAATATGTTTTCAAATAGTGCATGCAGGGCCCAATTTAGTGTCTAACAAAGGAGTAGGTGGCATGCATATTAATTTTTACTAGTGATTATGTACCTGCTGCAGCTATTTCACCTGCCCCATTTCCCATACTCCAAATTTACCCAGAAGACTGAAGTAACCCATCTGAGTAATACTTCATATTTCTCAAATGGTTATATAGCTTTGTTAACATTTTTGGCAGGCAACAGCAGACACTGTCCTACTAGTTTAACCAGTCAAACTAGTAAATACAACACCACCAGAAACACCTTCAAGTAACAGTGACTGTTATTGACTGCATCACTTCTTGGCAACATTCTTCACAGAAAAATGCTCATGGCAATCTAATTATTTTGTTCTTTCTTTTTTTTTTTTTTTAATTCTTGTCCTATAAAAACAGGATCAATTCTCACTTGATAACATAATTAAATCATTGGACAAAAATAAGGATGGATCTGTCAGCTTTGATGAGTTTATAATGATCGTAAAAAGGATAACTAGTACAGGACAGTGAGGCATCTGCAAGAAGGAGTATCGCTGCTTTGAAGAAGAGCCTGGCATTTGTTTACATTATGCATACATCTAAACCCACAGATGTGTTATTATTTTAAAGCATATGGAATAAAGATTTAACAGATAACACAGTATGTCTGTATTGTGTTTCCTTCACAGTCACCAGCCACACATTCCAGCTAAAATGCCTTCCAACTAGTTCAGAACTACTGTTTCTATTTCATGCTACATTTGAAATGTTATTTAACAAATCCTGCTTTACCTGGGCTATTATTTGGACCTCTAGAGAAATTCAAATCACACAGTTTCTAAAATACACAATAAGAAAGGTGCAGCATTCCATTTCAGGAGTGTTTCCTAGTGTATACTATCCAATTCTCCTCTCAGTTCAGCTTCATCAGTCACAAAAGATGAATACAACAAGCAGTTCAAATTTTTAGAAAATGAAGTTCTTATTTCCAATAGCAATGTAACAATGCCTAGTATGATAACTGCAACATTAGATACTCATTTTAAATTATATTTATGTAAGTATGTACTTTTTTTTGTTATGACTCTGCAAATGGGAACACATAAGTGTATCTATAAACTGTTGTTGTAGTTAAAATTCATTAGCTTTACTTGGTGCAGTCTTAACCTTTTCATTGCATGATTCCTGTAACAGATGTGTTTTCACACATGTGAATCATGGGCATTATTATTTACTTCAAGAAGAAATTAGGGAAAGAGAAATATGAAGAATGGACAGTTTGAAGATAAGTAATCAGTGGATTAGGCACTAATCCTACTAGATAAATTTTGGACTGAATTTTAACACCAACATCATCCATTATCTTGATAAATCACTTAGATCTCAGAGTTGCTTAAAGACTTAGACTCAGCTTAATTACAAAGCCTGTCAGGTGCATTCAAGATCCCATACTACTGTGGTTCCTATCCCTGAATTTCTCCTCCATGAAATGAGAAATAAAGTACTCCACACCAGTGATGCATGGATAGAAGCCTTAAAAAATGTGATCTTTAAACATGCTATGAATGTCCAAACATGCTCCCAGGCCATTCTTTTACAAAAGCCCTTTAGTTGTTGAAATGTATTGTTTCTTGGAATAAAGAAAATTATATTTATTACTTTTTTTCTGGTTTATGAAAATATTATAAATTAACAATACGCTACGATTTCAAAAGTAAATACACTACATGCACATTATGCTAAGCTCCACTAGCGACTTTACACACACACCTAAGTACAATCACAGAATTTTAAGAGGTGCTTTTGCATGTGTGAGACATACATTCCTTTTTATCTCTTAGACAACCTTAGAAATTTTAGAATTCAGTCAGGTTACTGACATCCTGAATAGGAAACATGGGCACCAGGAAACGAACATGTTTTAAGAGTGTCACCTACTGGCAAAATATACTTCTGCACAATTTCTTGAATATATAGAAAATGCAGTTGTTTTACCCAGTGCAGCAAGTTCAGGGTCATGATCCTATACAAGGTGTAATTGGTCAAGAAGAACAATGGTCACAATTAAAATCAGCTTTTTTAAATCAAAGAAAAGAAAAAGGAAAACTATTTCCAGAAAGAGTCTTCTTTTCTTCCAGAACAGTATTAAAGGCAGTTGCAAAAAACTGACAAAGAACATAATTTAAAGAATCATTAAAAAAAAAAAAAATCCAAGTTTAATAGTACAGGAAGATGAGGGAAATGGAACAAAATAAGTAAGTCTTCATCGATCCAGCAAACCCACTTCACTATCAGTTCAGACTATACAGTTTCCCTTTAAAAGGAGTTATTTTTGAAATTACCATTTGCATGAGAAAATTCATACCAAGATCTACGCTTAAGCAAATGCATTACTTTTCTGAACAGCCATCCTCCTGCAAAGAATACTAAAAATTTTTAAAAGGCTAGAAAGTAAAGCAGAAAGCTTAAAAATACATAATGGGAACATCACCTGCAAATAATCAGCCAAGATGAGAACAAGAACTTGGGCTGTGCTCAGTGCTCATGTACCTCCCTCATCTTCCCTAGTGAACTAAGGCAATGCTCCAGGCTTGGGGAAGAGTGGCTGGAAAGCTGCCCTGGGGAAAAGGACACTGAGATGCTGAAGCATGTCCAGAAAAGGGCAACCCAGCTGATGAAGGGTCTGGAGCACAAGTCTGATGTGGAGCTGCTGAGGGAGCTGGTGTTTATCCTGGAGAAAAGGAGGCTCAGGGGTGACCTTATCACACTCTACAACTGCCTGACAGGAGGCCATAGCAAGACGGGGATCGGGCTCTTCCCTCAGGCAGCCAGCGACAAAATGAGAGGAAATGGCCTCAAGCTGTCCCACAAGAGGTTCAGGCTGGAAATCAGGAATAATTTCTTCACTGTAAAGGTTGTTAAGCATTGGAATGGGCTGCCCAGGGATGTGGTGGGGTCATCATCTCTGGAGGTGTTCAAGACATGACTGTATGTGGTACTTTGGGCCACGGTCTAGTTGACAAGGTCATATTTGGTTTAAGGTTGGATTTGATGATCTTAGAGGTCTTTTCCAACCTAAATGATTCTGTGTAATACTGAGTTACGTGAGTACTTCATAACTGTAGTTTTTATTTGCAACAAAAAGGTTCAAATTTCCATAGATGCAGACAACAAAGGGAAACAAAGAAGACCAAAATATTTTCTAAGTACTTTAGATGAAAATATCAACTTCAGTAGTACAGTTCTGAGCACCTGAATGCTTAGCAAATTAAGAAGCAATGTAAGTAGCTGCATATTTTATGATGCCACTCAGTTCCCCTGCCAAACTACATTTCAAGTTTTGTCTCTTTTTTAAAAAATAAAAGGAAATGTAACTACTGCCTCACCAGTACCTTTCTTCTCCCTCTTCAGTTTCCAAAGGAGGGGAAACCAAAAGAAAAGTACACTGCTTCAGTCCTAAGTTAGCACACAGTGGCATCACAACATATTAACAGTGCTGATATATTCCAATTAACTTTCTTGGATAATGAAACTTCTACATCAGTTTGGCAGTTCACAAGCTTCAGTAATCTGCTTCTCTTCCAATTGTTTTTATTGATTATATAGAATATCTAAACAGCTTTCAGCACAAGACGGACTCTGCTAAGGCAGATTATTTAGCAGCTCTAATTATTGCTAGTGCAAATCTCCCACTTGGAATGATCTACATTTGTTTCTCGTCCAGAATGGAGGTGTCAAAGATCAGATTAAGATGCTGAAATATGACTGTCAATAACCAATTTCAGAACCTTAATGTAGCTCAGAAAAACAGAATATCCGTTATACATACTGCAACGGTAACACTTCCACTGTAAACAATGTATTAAACTTCTATGACACATACATTCATTCCATTATTTTCTTAACTTTGTGTCCACATAATTTTCTCTTTAACATACCTACCTTACTTGCCCTTGAATGCAAACTGCAAATCACCCACTTAAATAAAATTAAATAAAACTGGCACTCAAAAAAGCTCTAGAAACAAGGATGCCCCAGAATCAGTCTTCTGGTTCTCCCTTCTTACAACCTAAAATTTTACAGGAAGCTTTCAACATCATCCACATTTTACAACATATCGCTACTATGAAATTGACCCCTGCAGTGAAAGAGTACATCTTTGCACACATTCAAGGAGGAAGAAGAGACCTCTAACTATGGCAAGGCCATAAATTTGATGCCAAAAGCCAAGTTTACCTTCACTCACCTGAGGACTCCAAACACCACCAAATTTTAGCAGCAAGTCTCACACTGAAACTCTGAAGGTGAATTAAAGACCTTCAGAAGTTCAGACTAGATTATCTTTCCTATGCAAACAAGTAACTCTGACAAACAGGGGAAATTATCTGAAAACCCTCCTATTTGCACATTTCAGACTAAGCAGACATGAAAAAAATTTATGCCTTACCTGCAAATCCCAACAAAATTCTTTTGAAGGAAATTCATACAGAACCAGGTCACTGTGAGCAATCCACCTAATTTGTCACTAGAGCAGAAGTTTACATCTCAGGCCGAGATAATTGCTTTATTTCTCATATTTAGTTCTGTTCTTTTTCATTTTCTTAAAAACCCTCTTTCACTGATCACTTTTAAGTTTTACTACATTAATAATGTGATGAAATCCACTCTCAAATCCTACCATCAGCCTATGATGCAGAGAGCCCTGCCGTATCTGGGGCACTGAAATTCTTGTCAAAAGGAGGACCATAAGATGCGTGGGAAGGAGGGGTGTAGTGGTTATTTATAATAAAATATATAAAGGAAATATAAGAATTTTTTAACCTATTTCCATTTAATCCTTATCTTGTCATACAAATTTTTATTTTGATAATAGCTTTTCAGCTCCCTTTTATATTTTACTCCCTAGTAAAGCCAACCTAATCATTGTGTACTCCCACAGCATGAGTCTACAGACAAGGAAACTATTAGAAAAATTACAAAAATAAAGCTAAGACAATTCACAGAAGCAAATAGGCAATAGCAAGAGACTATCAAAAGAAAATACCTTTTTAAACAATATTGAGTAAGGACAGCAGATACCACCTCATGTCCTACCAAATAAAAATACAGATAGATTTTACCTAACACAGAGGTAACTCCCTTTCTAACAAAGATGTACGTTCACCAAATACATGCAGCAAAAAAACAGTACTTACAACGGGGTTTTTTGTGTCTGGGTCAAATTCTGTAGAATTTGCATCTGGAATAGAAGTTCAAAGTAAACACAGTACATTTGCTCTACATGCACTACAAACTCATAGCAGCTTTGTGGCCCTTCAGGACTTGTCCACATTTATGTTACCATCTCATGTGTTGAAACACAGCCTGCACCACTTTTGAAGCAACCACAGGAAGCATATGACCTCATACACGTATGTTCCCTTTCCTGCTTTCCAAAACACTTTCCTCTCAGCTCTTAGTATTAGAAATTCATTGATAATTTAAATCCCTTCATACTACTACTGCAATGGCTCTTGCTTGGCTAATCTGAGAAATGAAGGCAAGCAAGAAAACCACTTCTCACATTATACTCCTCACCACCTGCACACTTCAGAAAGAGACTACAGAGGTAGTAGAAAGTAGTGCTTTCTTCTACACCCATTAGATCAAAAAGCAGGTTTCTAGCAATCTGCATAACAGAGAGTTCTTACTCCCTTGCACAGAGAGGTAGCACAAGGTACTTAGCTGAAAATGATCTTGCTGCAAGAGCTAAGTATCTAACAATCACAGGATCTGTAAACAGTTCTAATAATAGACATACATTTCACATACAGAATAAAAATTCTTCTAAACAAATCATATTCACACTAGCATACTGAGCTCACCTTCCCAATTCAAACAGCTTCTTGCAAATTCCACAACTGCTAACTGCATTCCCAGGCAAACTCCTAGAAGAGAAAACAAAAACTCCAGAATTTACCAGGACAAAGAGCAGGACTGACTAAGTACTTGCTGTTCTGTCTTAAACTTGACTGCTTTGAAATCTTGGTATTCATTGCATATACACAGACTTACAAAAAGTTAAACCAAAAGTGGCTGCTCAATGTAAAACTCACACTTCAAAATTGGCACACTATAAATACATGTGACACAATTACGTGCTTTAGGCCCTTTCAAAAGTATTTTTTTCCTCTCATCTATTTTACCAATAATTATTGCAAAGACAAACAGAAGCTGAAAGCCTGGGTGTATCCAGATTCAAACTTTGCTTTGGCAATTACTCACACACTTAAAAAAATATAAGAAATGTGGGGTAGGAAGCAAAGCCTCAGAGGCACTTACACAAACAGCACTTAGCTTACAGGCCAGATGACATCTTCAGACTTTCCCATAACATAAAACAGTAAATCAAAAAAACCACTTAATATAGCAAAAGTGGTCCAAAGATACCTGTGTTTTCTGCACACGGTTTAATGAAGATAATTATACTGATTTAATTACAATGAGAAGCAAAGACTCCATTTTTGTACAGAGCTAATTAAACCTTTACAGTAGGGATTGTCTTTTTTTCCTTCCTTAAACAGCAGACATGGTACACAAATATGATCCTGGGGATTCTTTACATGGCAGATAGTCATAACATCACACATACTTCCCTAAGACAGGATCCTTCCTTAATGTGGGGGTTTGGGTTTTTTTTTAATCAAATCAATTAGTTTGCTATACATCTCCTAAACACAGTAATTTCTCACTCTAATGATCTTACCAAGAAAAGGTTTTTTCTTTTTTCTTGCCCAGGAGATAGCTTGGAGTTTGCCTTCTGTTCCCCTAATTCCAAAACCTCCTGGGACCAGAATGCCACTGTAATGACAGCCAAATACAAAAGAATCAACATGTAGAATCAAGCCAGCAGAGGAATCCATACAACTTGAAGATTTTTAAGATCCTAACTAAGCAAGCACAGTATATGAAAGGCATGTTTTACATGATCACTCAGAATACAAAGAAATTAACTCTAAGTTTGGACATGCGTTTCATCTACCCACCCCAATTCTCATCTGACCAATATCACGCTTCACAGTGAAATTCCCACTGCTTAAATAAATATTGCTCAAATAAACTAGCTACATATTCACTACTTAGAATCTTAACACCCAAAGTTTAGGTCTTCTAATACCAAAAAAATTAAATGCATCTAGACAAGAAGCAACATCTCTTTAAAAATACAAATTGAAATCATGGCAATGATTCTTAACAGAGACATTTGCAGAGTGTCACTAGCATTTACAAGCACCTCTCACTATGCTGCACGTTGACAACAAAAAACCTGCACTGTAAAGAAAGTCCAGATATCTCAAAAAGCAAAACAACAATAAAAAAACTCAAAATCCTAAACCAACAACCTAAAAACTACAACTTGTCCAAAGATACTAGGCAGAGTTTGAGTATATGGGTTGATACTTTAATTTGCTGAAGCTTGTCACCAACCATGCAATCTATCCTTTCATGTAAGTAAGAGGAGTCTGGATGCATTGAGAAATTATTTGATTTATTGAAGCATTTTTCATCACGTGTAATAAATATCATGGTCTGCATTTGGGATACAGAATGCCCAACGTCACTTACTCTGCTTTGCATAGTTTGTGCCATGCCTGGTGATACTTCACTGAGTTCTCTGCTTCTGTAGAACGTTCAAGTTCTGTTGAATCTATGTACTAATAAAGAAAAATATGCAATGAAATGGACTCTTCTTCCACAGAAAGAGCAGCAGACAGTACATAATCAAGCATTAAGAGAAATTATTGAGTTTCAAGTGATTTGCCAATAAACCCATAACAACTCAATGAAGACCCAGTACCTGCTTTTAAGACTGAGTGTTTGCTCTAATTGCAGCAAACTGTGCCCCTTTCTTTGCACATAGCTCAGGAGTTCTGCCTGCCTACAGCCTTGTTTGGCACCCTCCAGGCAGGCAGGCTTACTAGAATGCTTTGTAACTGTGAATCCAGGTTAACTTCCCATGGCAACCACGGCCAAACAAGGAGTGGCGCTGACCTTATCCTGTTATCCCAATGGGATGTGGCCAAGATGTTTGCTTTCCCGGCTTTTGGGTGCCACAGCTCATCCAATCTTATTACAAGACTGGAAAAATCTGCATTGTCTCTGAGAAAGGCATTCCTGGGGACTCTTGGGTAGAAAGGGAGACAAACTCATTATCTATGCCCTACTAGAAATACTGCATTAGAATCTCTAGTGCCATTAAAAAGCACAACTCCTGAGGGACCACTAGAGTGAAGTGAGGGGACGATGTACTGCACTGGGGACACAAAAGATCAGAGTCTGATTCTAGGTTTTGCCAATCTTTTTCTCAGATTAACATAATTAACCACATCCTGATGTAGAGTCCATCCTCCAAAAAATGAGATCATCTGAAATGGCAGAACTGTGCGCAGAGAAATGCAACCGACAAGGAGATTGCTGAAAGTTTCCCAGACAGGACTGCTTTCTAGCAAGTATTTTCTACATCTTCCACATTCCAAAAGGCATCAAAAATACAACAGAAAAGTAACTACTTTTGAATGTTGCTATTCTATACTAGAAGAATATTACAGGATCACATAAAGGACACTATGATATTGCAAGGTTGGAAAGAGAAACTAATGACAGTTGGAGTCAATTGTATTTTCCTTGCCAAACATATTGAGAAGGCATATTTATCAGTTCATTTCATCATTCAGATTAAGCAATTCCTTCAGAGCATGGCATTACATTGAGAGCCTTTGGGCATAAACACTAAAAGGAGGTTTGGACATGCAGGTAAGTACGGTGGGAGCTGTATCTGTTAACATTTTAACACTGCACTGGAGCTCAGCAACCATCAGTTCTCATGCTTGTTAATGCAGAAGCCCCACCAAACTTAAGACCAGCTGCACACGAAGCTTGCTGTGCATTTGCAGACAGGGCACCTTCCACCTTTTTTGCTATAAGCAAAGCTGTTTTTCATACCATAAAAATTTTCAGCTCTGCAGCTGGCAGTACAACACACTACAGTGACACAATCACGTAGGTCAGAAAGGACCTCGGGAAGTCTCGAGCCCCACTCCCTGCTCAAAGCAAGTCACATTAGAGCAGGCTGCTTAGGGTCATTTCCAGTCAGGATCTAAAAATCTCCATGGATCGATTCTGGCTGTTCCCACTTTTTTGTTTTTTCATGCACACAGAAACAACTTTTTGGAGTATTTGGTAATAATCTTTTAGGGAACAAGGAAAGGCTGACCACCTGCCATTTCCCCAAATCCTAATTTTTGCTTTTTTTTAAGACTGGTACATTTGCCCTTTTCTAGTCATAGAATAATTAGATTGGAAAGGATCTCTAAGATCATTGAATCCAACTGTTAACCCAGGATTGACAAGTTTACCATAAAACCACATGTCATGAAAACAAGTGAACTCTAACTTTGATAGTAAATACAAATTTGCAGACAAAGTCTGCTTTTTCATCAGATCCAGTTTGGGTAACTTCAGTGTTCCTTTCAGATAAGTTTAGTTACGAATAAAATAATTAAATCTGTAAACATTTCTTTTAAAAAATGAGATGCTTGGCCAGTCTCTATTTATCTGCATGATTCATTTTCTAATTTTCACATAAATTAGAACTGCCTCACATGATAGGAACTAGTAGGTTACCACAGAGTGATACAACAGTAGATTCAAAGTATCCTTGAAAGCAAAAACCAGAAATATCCTCACCATTAAATCCAGTTTGTAATTAATTGCCAGCGCAGAGTGTTCCAGAGCTTTGAAAACAGATGCATAGCAGTCACTTAGTTTTGTGTACTTGCCAACGAGAGCTATGGAACACACCTTCAGCAACCTTTCGTATCTGACAAAAACAAGTTCTTCAGTTACTACACCAAAGTTCACCAAAAAAACCCATTTTAACAGTGTTTGCTTTTTCTTTAACTCCACAAAATATCTCCTAAAACTTCTGAACTGCTAATGGTTTTAAACTCAGATCATTCACAGGTGCTGATCAGCACTACCCAAACTGTCCAGTTTGGTGACTTCATAGCAGCTAAAAACCTAACTTAAATTAAAGCACCTCTAGAGAAAGCAGCAGGATGTAGAATACCTGCAAGCCATTTTCTTCCACTTCATTAGAAGATCACTTGGCTGGTCATCAATAGGTAAATTTAGCCTCTGCTTAAAATACTTAATGATGCCTTGCTCCTCCAATAGGATTGGTACTCGGTAAGTAGAAGAAACATCATGAATAAATATCACCTAACCAAAAAAAAGCAGAACATAAAAAACTTAAGTAAATTTTTCATAGGAAACATTCATTCTATTTCTGGATATTACATGTTTTTTTTTATTCTACACACATTCTGATTTTTAAATACCTTCCTTCTGAATGAGCAGGAAAGCACAGCTAATATTTAAGGTTCCATTAAATCTACAAGAAAAAAGTTACTCAAAAAGCAAACTGTGTTTTACTTCTCCTTCATAACATCATACAGGCTTGTCAAGCCTACCAATGTAACAGTTTTAATGCAAACATCTGGCCCCATAAGGACTCATGCTTGCTAGCACTTCCTCCCCTCTCACAAACTTGAAGAGTATGAAAGCAAGAAAACAAATTAAACCTAACAAAACAGACCCAATTTGGTTGTGATAAAATCTCCTAAATGTATTTTGTTAGTGAACTAGGCTATGTAATTACTAAGTACGGTCCATTTAAGGACCTTTTTGTTAAGAACACATTTATAAACTGCATCCAAGCTGCCAGCAATTAAGCTGATTGTGCTTGGCTTACCTGAGATCACAGAGCTCAGAATGCCGAGCACAAGTGTTCTCTTCCCTGACAGACACGAGCAGCAGAGGATACTCGCTTTGTTACCCTTGAGCTCATTCTGTTCATCACATAACTTTGTACACGTGCATGCTGCCCCATGCCTCTCTATGTGCCCATTCAATCTGAAATGCCACATAGCTACTTGCATCTGTTGTACCTTTAGTATTATCCATCACATTGAAGAGTAAAATGCTCTCACTTGCAAAAATATTAAAGAGCAGTCGATTAATCAAAACTAATATTTGAATAGCAATTAATTGCAAACAATTAAGGGAAAAATCACACATGAATTACAAAAGGATATATAAACTACACAGTAGATGCATGTTAAAGGCCATAAATAGCCTATTACATATTACCACAGTAAGTGTTCGTGTGCCTGTGACCATAAGCAAATCACCCAGCTTTAACCACACTTTGTTCATCCATTATTATAATCACCTGAGATGATTTATAGGTAATAAATACATAATAATAAATAATGAATAAAAGAAGCCATAGTTGTGAAAACTGTACAGTTTCATGCTATGTATAACAACTAACCATGCACTCAAAATCTACTCCTTTTATCGGCTTTTACACAACATGCATTTAAATTGTTAATTATCGTTTGACATAAAACTTAACATATATACTCCTGATATTGTGAAAATGCTATAGCATCCATAATAGCAAGATAAAAATTATAAAAACAATTACATATTAATGAACCAGTCTGAAGTTGAAAAGAGAAATGCACAGAAATACTTGTATACTTTCCCACATGTAATACTGAAGTACAGACCTGCTCAGGCTCCACATGACAAAACATAGAAATCTTCTCCTTCACAGCCATCTCTATAGGTTTTGCACTTCTGCAGACTATCTGTCATAACAGAAGGAAAAACTTCAAATATTTACTAGGCAAACCAATAGGAGATCCTCAATATTTTATAGAGAAAGTCATCTCCTTTGGAAGTAGAGCACAAACAAATGTGCCTTTTTTTACTCTTTCACCTCTTTTGGAGCTCTACAATATATCATAGCTCACAAATATCTACCTAGCAAGGCAGAAGTAAATCAGTCACCTGCCCATACTGACCTATTTTCATTCATCTTCCATTGGCATTCTCTGTAATACTGCTTCCTCATGTTCTCCTTTCTTGCAGATACTATTTTAATACTCTTTACCTGAAGTCTACCAGCTCTGTAAGTATGAATACGATGAATCAAAAGGAATATTGTAATCTTATCAGTAAGATCAGATTCAAAATCAGAGCAGTAAAACTTGGCTTACATGCATGAGTATTCCAGTATTTCAGCATCTTTTTAATTTACACACCATGACAAAAAAGAGGCCAAAGAAGAGAAAACTAATTCATAATCGTATGGAGTTTTTACTGGTGCAATTCTTCTGCCAGTATTTTGCTGATACATTTAAACCCTAGTAATTTTTGAAAATACTGATGATTTTTAACCAGTGAAGAAAGTAATTGTATGTCTTGGTGCTTGTTGGATAGGGGTCTTTTTTTGCATTATGTAACTCCAGGCAACTAGTTCAAAATGCAGAACTGCTCTATCAAAGTGCCTATTGATTACTCAGTCTACTCCCTTATGTTATTTTGAAACCTGAAAGTGTAATAGAAGGTAGGATGATCCTGTTACAAGATTAGTTCATTGCTTTCCCCATCTTTCCAGCAAATGCAACTACTTCGTTCATCAAGCCCTTTTGCTCAGAAATTTGTAGCTGACCTTGGATCACCTTGCTAATGCAGCTTAGATATACTGACAGCAATGGAGTCTAATTAACTTACCCTACCCTCACAAGTAATTCTAGGAACAGAAAAAAAAATGCCAAGTATAAGGGAACATTAGTGCATGTTCAAATCAAACCTTAATTAGGAAAACAAGTTGTACATTGTATTCACTTAAGCACAAGTCATACTTAAAAATTTGGTATAGTTTGAAGCTGAAGGTATAATGCATAAACCTTGACAGTATGAGCACACGACTAAACCCACTCTGAAATCTATCATCCATCTTGTGGAGACAAATTTAAAGTTAATGCAGACACAGAAATCAAAAACATCAGAATCAGCACGAAAATAACAAAACTACAAAACTACAGTAACAGTGGCAGAGATGCATCGCCAAGGAACACAACACACAGAAGATGATGGAATTTAATCCAACAGGGCAGCACTGACAAGCATATACTCAAAGTGCTGCATCAAAGTACAGGACCTCTGCAGCTGCTGGTTGGTCACTTGGCATTCAGAACACCTCAGGGAGAACAGAGAGGCTCCTGCACACAGAGCTGAGCAGCCACCCCAGGGACGCCCTGGAGCAGACAGGGAGGCAGCAGGGATTCAGAACAGGATAAGCCAGGCTCAGCTGGGGCAGCTTGGCAGGACAGCTCACGAAGGAAGCTTTCCTGGCTGCTGCTGTAGGAGCTGCCCCATGTGCTGCCCTAGCAGCAACCATTTAAATATTGTCCTGAAGCAGTGCTCAAGGAACTTTGTAAGGGCGCCAAGAGGCTACACCTCGAGTGAGATCTGTCCCTGCTTCAGGTGTCAACAGCAGCAGTCAAAAAACAAAAACGATACTGTGCTCCTGGCAGTCCCAGAACTGCCCCAGGCAAGGACCCAAGATGCAAGGCAGTGACTATGTTGGTCTGTTCTCCTTTTATTACACACACCCACTTAACAGGCTTTTAAAAATATTTTCTTTTTTGGAGGGGAGGGAGAAGTCAGGCATTGGCAATTGCCTTAAAGGCCATCAAAAAGCACTTGCAACTTTCTCATGCAATTAGCACTTCAAAAGGGATTTTGGAGATTAGGCCCTGAAACTTGGAATAAAGTACAGCATTACATTAATAAAAGTCCTTCCTTCCACAAGCTGGTTACAATTACCATGTCACAACCATCTGACACCAAAACACATCTTTCACATTGGTTTTTTAATTAAAAACACAGCCATTCATAAATGTACAATGCAAGAACTCAAAAAAAAAACCCAGAAAGAAGGACAACTCAAAATTTAGTTCTGTAACTATCTTCTTAAGAATCATTTTTCTTTTTTAAGGATATACATTGCTTCTTCTTAATAATTCATAAAGAAAAATTCTGAATGTTAGAAGACAGAAACATTCTAGATCTTCCTACAAAGTTAACTGAGGTTTCAATTATTTTTAGCAGTGAAGAATTATTTTCATAAAAAGATGCCTTAAGAAGAACATAGTTACAGTCCCAAGATATTGTAAGAAGTTAGTTGAATTAAGTTAGCTTAGAGTCATTTTGAGTAATTTGATTTCCTGTGGCTTTAATGGAGCTATGCAGCACATATTTTGCACTTTTTATAGAACTCTCTCCTGAGAGATTACGGCTTATTCTTTGAACACAGGTTATGCAAGGACATTACTAGATGACATTTAAATAAAAATCTGTATTTATTGACTCACCAAATCTGGAGACAAGCCTAGACCCCTTAGTGCTCGAACACTGTTCTGTGTTGGTTTTGTCTTCTGTTCACCAGTAGCATTAGGCTGGAAAGGCACATTTTGAAAGCTCAAATAGCAACTAACATCTACTAACAAAGCAGTTACAGATTAAAAGAGAAAATTCATTGCAATTAATAATATTTGCATGAAATAAACATATCCAAAGAGAGCCATAATATGCCAGAAACAGAAATGGCACCACTGTTATTACTTGTATATGAAATACTGTGAAGGAACCACAGGGTCCCAATTCAGGTCAAATTTATTTTGCTGTTTTTGTTTTCAGAGAAAAAATTCCACATAACTGGCTCAGGCAGAAGAAGAATAATATTCCAAAAGTTGGATTTGGCTAATAAAGGGAGAATGTCCAACATAGCACAAAGCCTTCAGTGACTCTCCTTGGAATATTCAGATGTAGTAAACAATTCAGTTCTCAAATACACAGAATTAATCCTACCAATTGCTGTTCAATCCTCTAATCCACAGCTGTAGCTGGTAATTCTCTATTTATCTAGAGGGTGAAATCTACCATCATCACAAACCTTTGCTTACAAAACTCTCCCCAGTCAGTAATGAAGTAAAATTTAGAGTTCAAATGAAAAAATACTTTTAGCCCTGTACAAGAGTGGTCTTGACTCCAGCATGAAAGGGCTAATGAGACAAGTAAACAAATACAAGGCCAATACAGAGTAAAATTTAATTTATTAATTCTAATAACTTACCTGTGGTACTAGGCTAACATGAATGTTACAGAAGTTCTCTCTTTTTGCTTTGAACTGAAACTGTCTAAATGCTTCAACAAACGGCATTCCTTCAATATCTCCAATGGTTCCACCCAGCTGAAAAGGAAATGGATGTGGCAGAAAGCAAAATCTCTTATATATTTCAAGATGTTTTCTGAAACTTCTATCTCAAAAAAAACCCTGACAACTGAAATTTGCAAGCATACTCTACAAAGTGCTTTCATCTACTCTGCACATTTTGTTTCTTGTGGAAAACATTAAACAATTTTCCAGTTTTGTTATGTTCACTTTACACCAGATACATAAGCTTCCCACAGGAGGATGCGTAGTTCTGCTGAAGAATACATGCTTTACACTGCCTTCAAAGTGGTGAACCAGTAACCAATAGTTAAGCTGATGTGAAGATTTTTGTATGGAAAAACTTTATTTCCTGTCAGATTAACAAATATTTGTGATTAACAAGAGACAGACATTTCTCAGTATTATCATGGCTTTCCAACATCTCAAATTGTTCATTACTAAACTAAAATGCAAGACTAAGTCCATGCTGAAATTGATTTGTAAGGACAGAAATCAGATGCCTTTCAAAGACACAGTGACCTATAGCAGACTAAGCACTGAATAAAGCAGTTTTGCACACAAGTCTGATGAAATAGTTGTATTGCAGAACAGAATGATCTTTTTGTGCCACCAAGTGGTTTTTGACAGAATTACTTATTTCTGTTCAGCCAGTACCAGAAAAACTGACAACTATATTTGTACATCACACACGTTTAGTCTAATTCCTTCAGGATTTTACAATGGAAAAACATTACAATTATTTCTAGAGTACTGTTAAAAAAAATTTTATCAGGCTGGAGGTATAAGCATGTAACATAAAAAAACAAACAAAAAAAAAAAAACCAACAAAAAAACCTAAAACCAAACTGAAACAAAAAACTGAAGTTAAAGGACTGATATGACCATCACTTATTAATGTTCTTGTGCGACTTTTGTATTTACTTTTTCATATTTGTTTTAAATGAAATATTTGACTCTCACTGTGCACACCATAAAAAGATCTATAGCTATACTGGTAAGCATATTTCAATAATGGCAGATGCTTCTGCATAAGAAACACTGAGTAATTCTGCTGCTGGGTCACAAAGCTTACGGCACTATTGATTACAGTGGTCACTTTTGGCATTAAATCTGTGACACATTCTTCTGTCAAATTCTCAAGTATAATCTTTTTCCATTATTTTCTGCTGTAATAGTAATACTAGCAATCACTGGCTTTCATCCAGTTGCCTCAATGCCCTACTAAGGGTGGGTAAAACTCACTGTTTCCATTGTGCAAAACATCAGCAGGTTAATTGATGAACAAAGTTGCCTCCGAAGATCTTAAAGATAACATCAGAAAGTGGGAAACTAACTAACACATTGTTCAAATGTATTACTTTACACATGACAAGCAACAAGACGAACACCTGAAGTTCTATGGAAAGCTAGAATGTTAAAGGCTCTCCTACTGATCATAGCAGATTTCAGGTATTACACAAGTTTTCTCAATGCTATTAACAGTATAAAGCTTCAGTCAAACAACTGGATCTTGGAATAGACAGTTCACATTGCAGTAACTGTCTGCTTTAATTCTCTAGGTTAAGAAACTCTTAAGCAGCTCAATTTCAGCCATATTCTAGAGTGGATTTAGTCAAGTAAATGGAAGCTGTAGAGATAAGACCACGCCTATCCCTTTCAGAACAAACCAAAGAATATAAAATGTGCCTTTGAATTTCTCCCCTCCATAAAACTTCAGTCTGACCTTTTTACAGTAAGAAGCAGAGAGAAAGCAAACAAGCTCGTTGTGTTCACTGCAGTTATACAACCTAAAAGGTTCCATACTTACCTCAATTACACAGATTTGTGGCTCTTTTTTGTCGTCATCCACTGGAACTTTTGCCTGATTCATTACCCATTCCTGAACTGCATCAGTAATGTGTGGAACAACTACAAAACAAAACCAGAGAAGGCAAGCATAGCTTACTTTAGGCCCATATATTAATTTTTGCATGCAAAAGGGGTAAAGAGAACAGAAAGCCAAGAGGAAACTACTAGGTCCTCTCTCTAGTTCTTCTTTCCTTGAGCCCAGAAGCCAAACATTACAGGAATATGCCCATATCTTTTGGAAGAGAGAAAGAAGCAAGGTGGTGCAGCACAGAGCAGCCTGTTCTAGCTGATCCCTTCTTTTGTGAAGACTGAATGGACTAGTATCCCACAAAATTAAAAATATTACCTTGAACAGTTTTTCCCAGATAATCACCATGTCTTTCCTTATTAATGACATGCTGATATATCTTTCCAGTGGTGATATTGTTATCTTTATAGAGATTGATGTCCAAAAATCTCTCATAATTTCCCAAATCTAAGTCAACCTCTCCACCATCATTCAATACAAAAACTTCACCTGAAAAAGGAAAGTGAAAACAGTGAAAACAGACAGAAAAACAATAAAATAATCAGAAATTATTAAATACACAGCAGGAATACCACACAAATTTTAAAAGAGAAGAAAAAAATTTTACATTATACATGACAACAACGTATCAATAAAGCCCATACTGCAACTCAATCTCCATTGTCATTCTGTATGACTTAATATCCAAGCCATTAATTTTACATCTAATGTCCACCCCTCAGACACACAGTTTTGCAAATAAATGTAAGTTATATTGCCAAAATATTTAAGTAACATAAATATTTAACCAGCATTTCAACAGCAAAATAATCCTTCATAGGAAGACAACAATCTCTAGGAATCATAAATCAGAAACAAATAAAATATTAATTCACTTGCAGAAGACAAAAACTATGCTTTTATAAGCATGAATTATTATACATGCTCAAAGTGTTTCACTATATAAATTCTTGTTGTTTGGATCTATTTTAATGATTAAGGCTTGCATCAAGAGTAAAGTTATGATGAACATAAATGCTTCTCCAAACATGATCACTGTTCCTGAGTCGGTTGTTTCATCCAGTATATTTGGTACACTATGTCCACAGCAAGGGTTATTTCTGACCCTGAAAAACCTACTTTAAATACCCTTCAGGTTCAGACTTCTCTTAGCCCTCTAGAGAGTCTCTAAATTCTGAATCTAGTCAACTTCTGACAGAATTAAAGTTGCTAGATCTTGAGGTAAGGCTGGAAAGCTCTTCAAAAAAACTTGAAGTATTTTGCCATGACCCAATAAATCAATGGCTAAACAAGTTATGTGACCAGTGCACCAAAAAAAAAAGTGGACTACAGAAATGTATATCCCACCAAAGTACAACACTACACTTCAGTGAACTGCCTAACAAATCACCCCAATGTGTACAACAGAGTGGAAGAATTATGCCTGATTCTGTGAGGCACTTAATACATCCTCTATACTAAATCATCATTTAAGCCAACAGAAGCAGAGTGGAATCAACATCTCCCTAAAGCAGGCCTTGGAAGAAAAGAAGGAAAAAAAGATATAATTTAAAAGCCTCTACAGTTAACTGGAAATCACTAAATTAATCATATCCATCCTATTTCTGTCAAAATGTTAATGAAGGAGGCTCGCCATTCCGGCTTATGTAACTTCCATGTACTACCCAGCAAGCCAGTGTTTCTTCAAAAGCAGTAAGAAATTTTCAGTGAAAAAAATAACTTCATGTCATACTGCTCCCCCTCCCCTGTACCTGGTCCAGGGAATGAATACATCCTTCCAATCTGGAGTCATCACAGGAGTCTTATGACCCACTCAACTGCCTAAGTAGCAGCAGATGTGGTCCTTAAAGTGCAGTAAATTTTGCTTTTTAAAGAGAGGTCTGACGTGCTCTGCTCTTTCTCTACTTAAAAACCAAAGTAGTGTTTTTTCAGCTAAGGAGATATACGTATTTATCTTCGGTTCCAAAAATTTTAGTGCGGACTAAAAGTAAGCAAATAAAATCCAAAACATAAAAATAATTAGAAATATCTACTGGCTGAAGTCACTCCGAAAACCATTGCTTTTAATAAAAGTACAACAAGCCACACAGCTGAAGGAACATTCAACATTATAAATGCAATGTCTTGTAACTCATCAGCAATAGTCAATACAACCGACGTGGCTTAGAGAACCAACCAACCAAACTCTGCATCTACTTTAAAATTATATCATTAGTAGGCTCTCTAAGCTTCACTGATGTTTTTGACTAGATTATTTTTTATTAAAATGAGAACTTAAGCTAGCTCTCCCGAAGGCACTTAACATCAGAAGGCACTTACACCCAGAGAACAGCATTCTCGAGTTAACTGTTAAGGACTTAGTTTCAAGTAAGTTTTATAGCACTATTTAAAAGGGGCTTTTAATCAAGTTGAACTGAAGATAGCATTAACTGAACAAGGCTTACAGCTAGGATTTTCCCAGTAAAGTGGTATTTTAGAGAAAGGAAGCATCTGCTCGTAATAGTATCTTCAAAAAAACAGGCTTCTGTTTCTTAACTTAGAGCAGACAGCGCCCTTGAGAACACACAGCAAGCAATAAACTTTCAAAATAACGATAAAACAACTAGTAAACACCGTACTATTGGTTTTTAAAAAACAAAACCAAAACACATTATTGTAAATACAAATATTTATGTGAAAGGGAACAGCACTCATCTTCATACCATGTTCGTATGGTGAAAAGGTTCCAGCATCTATGTTTATGTAAGGATCAATTTTGATTGCAGTGACACGTAGACCACATGATTTCAGAATGGTGCCAATGCTGCTTGCAATGATCCCTTTGCCAATGCCCGAGATGACACCACCAGTTACCAGGATGTACTTCATTGGAAAATCAGCACACGTGCACACACCTTGAGCTGGAAATCTGAAACAGCAAAGATGTACATCCGATGAAGGTAAATTCATGTCTGGGAAGATAACAGACTCACTCTGCAAAGAATCTAAATTGAAATGACCTTCAGCAACGTACAATAAAAATTACCATTTTGGAATCTGGGAGCAGGATTCACCTCTCCCAGCAAAAAAACCAGTATGTAAGATAAACACCTATGTTGTCTCTAAACAGGTTCTGATGAGGCTGATCGACACACAGAGACGAGGTATCAATTTACACTTCTACACAGAAAGGGGTGCTGGGTGATAAATCCACAAAAGGACTACCAAAACTTTCTACTATTTATACACTTTAGCAAACAAGGGCATCAGCATTCATCAGGTACAAGCTGCATTTTTCCACCCATCTGAAACAGGATGACATGTGTATCTCATCTGCAACCAAATTCACATTCCATTCAGGTGGCTGTGGAGGCTAATCACTGAACAATTTTTGAACAATGGCTCACCACAGAGCAAGAACTCTACGGTCAAGAAAATCTTTCCTTACTTAAACACCCAATTTATCCAAAACAACATGCAATAACATGTGATTTAATGGCCCCCAGTATAAATCAAAGCAGTGTGGTTCTTCAGCTGCTGGTACGAAGCAGTAGCTCGTCAATGAACACTTTAATTCTTCCTTTTACTATACTGAAATAACATAAATAAGGCCTGGATCTTCAGCAGACTGAATTCAGGAATGTAACAATGCTTTTTATCAATGCTCTTACATTTCTGGTAATAGGAATTAATAAACTATTTGCTTGCCAATATGGCCAAAAGGATGACCATAACCATTAAACATATTTAACTCGGGAGAAAAAGGAACATCAGGGATTAACTTTTCCCTGCCATTTACTTTTAATATGTAAATTTTTCAATAGCAAAGATTTCAAGACTTGGACCCTACTACCTCAGTTTCAGGCTACTCCTTCAGAACTCAGCCAACTTAGTTGTCAACATAATTAACATCATAAACATCTAAGCCATTTTCAAAACTCTTTTCAGGAAAACTGGGGGGATAATTTCCACAACGGTATAAATCTTGAGTACACGCCACTTTGAGACTCTTAAAACTTGCTTACAGGAACCAAAACGAGAAGTTCGCTGTGATTTTAGCAAAAACAGCGATTTCCCAGCAGCTTCAGGAAATGCGTTTACTTGAAGTAGGTACAGAGAACTGCAGGCGGTCTGGTAAGTCACTTGTAAAAGATGAAGGAAACAGAGCTAGGGGAGGGAGAGCTGAAAGCGAATACTGGAAGAAATCGTTTTGCTGGGAAGTGGCACGCGAATTCCTCTCTCCAGTCTCATCTACAGGAGCTGCCGCCTCCAGCAGGGATTTGTAGGCGCTGCACCCCAAACGTGCCGCACCACGGGAGCGCTCGGGGCGCTGCGGCCGAGCAGGGAGAGGCCTCTGACTTACGTAGGTGTTAAAGGCGGCTGCTCCGACCAGAGCCCGGCAGCGCAGACGAGGAGCGCCCGCTGCCCGGCGCC